>CABHPP010108752.1:0-22928 GCA_902168425.1 Peromyscus attwateri
CCCTGGCGGCAAAGCCTGAGCAGGTGACCTGACCACAGGTCCAAGCACCGGTGTGACTGGTACCTGTCTGTTTGCAGTAGCTGTGGTCCTCTAACCTGTGCCTGCGAGCCAAGAGTGAACAGACTAGAAGCATTGCCACCAGCAACGGGAGCAGTGACCACACTGGATGCCTCTGGCGAGGGGGAAGGGGAGGAAGGAGAAAAACAAAGGCGAGTGAGTGAGCAAGCCAGCGAGCGAGCGCACTCTTGTGGAGGCTCACGACACCCTGCCTGTGCCTACCACAATGTGTCAGTCAGAGAAGCCGCAAGGACCAGAGCTCCAAGCAGCAGCGAAATGGTGAGATGCTGCCCATCGACCTAACCCTACTGTACCCCGGCACTATCTCAGGAAGGTCAGAGGTCAAGGCTAGTGGCTCTCATGTGGAGGTGGCAGTAAGAGGTCTGGGAGTGACCCCCTCGGCTGGAGGGGCCTGGAGAGGGGGTCCTGAGTGCCCCGAGTAGGAGCCCACTTCAGGTACCTGTGGTTCTGGCTGGGAGGAGGGCCCAGTGGGGGAGACAGGAATGGGCTTCTGCCCTATGTCTTGGTCCTTAGCAAGGGCACCCAGGCCCCCTCCTCCCACCCGACCCCTGCTTCCTACACTTGGGAGAGGACCAGCCTCCCCTGCCCAGCATTTCGCGATTGGTCTCCTCTCTTCTGCAGTGACTTGGGCGGGGCAGCCCGCAGGAGAAGAGAGATTTGTCTTTGCTTGGTCCCTGCCACCTCCTTCTGTTTTAAAAACATAGTGGGGTGGAGTGGAAGAGAGAAAATGAATGCAGGACAGTTGCTGTGCTGTGGCTTTAGCACTGGGAGCTTAGGCTCAGCCCTCCTCTGCCATCACTGACGGACTGCCAGGCACTCACCCCCGTTATCTGCTGAAATCTCCTTTTGTTCCTTGGTTTGCTCAGTTTCTGGGAGACAGAGGACTCGGCTTCTCTTGAGAGCAACCATAGTTGCAGATGGCAGCCTTAGCTTGTTTAATCAAATGTGATTTTTCAAACAAGAATCTGAATGCCTGGGGACATTCTCAGAGTGGGTGGCAGTATGGTCTCATGATGGCTACATTGAGGCCTCAGGAGTATTTTCTAGGACCCGAGTGTGACAGAACTTAGTTGCATTCAGGAAGCCGAGGTTACAGGGCAAAGGCCTCTGTGCCTCTGCAAAGCTGGCTGTATAGAAAACAATGAACTTGTCAAACGGGTGGACCCCATGGGCATACATGTGACTCTTGCAGCGTAGGAGGAGGCTTTGGAACTAGGTGGTGGTCCTCTTCCTAACTCTGGGGGTGAGGTTTAGAGAGCCTGACCCAGAGACACAGGCAGATGGAGCCACAGCTATGTCCTATCATTTAGCCAGAGAGGAAGCCAAAGATCTGAAGGTTGTCCAGGCGCCAAAGTTGTGTGGTCCAGCTGGCTAGGCTCATGGCACTTCAGTCTTGTGCCCTGCTTCGGTTAGACTCAGTCTTTCTGGCACCTTGTCAGGACAGAACTATCCGTGGGTCCCAACCCTCCTTAGCATGGGAGGCTGCAGGTATAAGGCAGATTCTCCGGGCCCCCAAGGCCTCTGCTGGGGCTGCTGCAGTACTTGGAGGGGGCTCTTACCTTAGAGTATCCAGGAGTTGGGCTTAGACTGCCTCTGTCCTGTTGCCACCCAGTCAGCTGGCAGGTGGGAGACACTGGGAAATGAGCCCATAAGTCAGGCAGCCAGGTCCCCGACTCAGAACCAGGGCTTGGTTGGAATGCCTGCTGGAACCCTTTGGCTGCACTGGAGAGGCAGCTTGCTGGGGGCGGGGGTGAGGGAGCAGGAATGGCATTGGCTGAGGGGCTTGCTCCTCAGTTTCTCTTAGACTCAGACATTGACCCAGGCCATGTGTGAACATGTGTCCTGCAGGTTGTACTTCCCCCAGCTGGCCCTACGGCGGAGGCTAGGCCAGCTTAGCTGCATGTCCAGACCTGCTCTGAAACTGCGCTCCTGGCCCCTGACCATCCTCTACTACCTCCTGCCCTTCGGTGCCCTCAGGCCCCTCAGCCGGGTGGGATGGAGGCCCGTGAGCAGGGTAAGTGTGAACAGGCCTCTTGGCCATGGCCCTCCCTAGACAGGCCTACAGGGAAGACGGAGGAAGAAACAAGTTTTCAGAAGTAGAAGCAGTGGCTGCACTCTCGGGTAGATCTGTGTGAGAAGGGTGTTTGATGGTGACCATGCGACAGTCTACAGCTTCACTGGTGTCATTGGGAGCACTGGTCAATCAGAAAATGATGTCACGCTTACAGGCGGAAGCAAGCAGAGAGGTGATTGTAAGAAAAATCCAAGTAAAATCTGGACACCAGCAGGCAGTTTAGGAAGGCTGCACTAGGCTGGGCCTATGATTTGAATACATGCTTGAGAAGCTCAGGACTGCACAGATGGCTGCCCTGGGCACGACCTGGCCAGCATACGCCTGGAGGGCTGTCTTGCTCTCAGTTTCTTGACAGGCTGACCCCACGAAGGAGGCCCTGCTTCTTGATCACTGGTAGTCTAGGTAGGCATCGCAAAAACCCAAGAGAGTATACTAGACACTAGTGTCGCCTGGAGCCACATGATGGTGTTGCTCTGTCCAAGTGGCTGAGCATCAGCCAGGAGACACTAGTATGGGGAAGGACTGTTCAAAGTTGAAAATGACTTCACTTTTAAGGGCGTGGTGCTCTGTGTTCAGACACACAGCAGTGGCGGCGGCGGCAGCAGCTCAAGAGTTCGGCAGGACCATGCGGCCCAACAGTGGGCCTGCCACTTGTCTCTGGGTGCTCCACACTAGAGGGATAGCAGCAAGTTTTCAAAGAGAAGTCTCCTCCTGCCTTTCGAGAGCCACGGGCTTGCTCAGGTGCAGGTGTGGCAAGGTGATGTTGCAGATCTGGGAGTGAGAACACCGTCCTTGCTTCCTATGAAGAGGATGCTCTGGACTATACGCCCTCCCCTTGCTCTTGGGAATCTCCAGGAGCCTTCTTGAGTAGTGTGGAATGTGGACAGTGAGCTAGGACGAGGGTAGCATGCCTCCTGAGAGTCTTTTAGGCTTGTATCAGGTCCATTTCTGTCCACTACCTCCCATCTTCAAGAACCAAGACGGGGCTGAAAAGATGGCTCAGCAGTTAAGGGCACTGACTGCTTCCCCAAGGACTCAGGTTCAAATCCCAGCCCGCATATGGCAGCTCACAACTGTTTGTAACTCCAAGATTTGGCACTCTTACACATAAACATAAAATAAAAATAAATAAATTTGAAAAAAGAAGACAGTTTGGTCCAGTCTCCACCTCTGGGACTAAAGCAGCTGCTCTTTGACCTTTGCATGAAATAGCAAAAAAATGGTCCAGGATGTATGCATATCCAGCCCTTGTTTGAGTATTGGTGAGCACAGTCTGGTTCCTTCTGAGAAACAGCCACATCACAAACCAGCCTGAACACTTGGGCTTTTGTGGTGGCTTCTCTAGCTAGGTGTGTTCTCTCTCTCTCTCCCTGTGTGTATATATATATCACACACACACAATATATATCACACACACACACACACACACACACACACGGGTGTGGGAGTGTGTGACAGCTCTCAGTTTGTGACCAACTCAGCCTCCTGCACTGTGGCCTGCAGGTGGCCCTGTACAAGTCGGTGCCAACGCGTTTGCTGTCACGTGCCTGGGGTCGCCTGAACCAGGTGGAACTTCCTTCCTGGCTGCGGAGGCCGGTCTACAGCCTGTATATCTGGACCTTTGGGGTCAACATGACAGAGGCTGCTGTGGAGGACCTGCAACACTACCGAAACCTCAGCGAGTTCTTCCGGCGGAAGCTGAAGCCTCAGGCACGGCCTGTCTGTGGCTTGCACAGTGTGGTAAGGCCTGGCTGGCCCTTGTCTCTCATTAGGAAATGAACTCCTTGTCTGCTTTTAAGCCAGGCTCGGCATCCCGGCACTGGCTGAGGCCCTCTGGGATGCTCCCTCATGTGCTGTAGTCCCCCAGTGTCAGCATGTCCTAAACTGGGGATCCCTAGGTGCTTGGCAGGCGGTGGAGTTCAGGGAGCCACTGAAGGTGAGGACTAACTCCTTCCCCTTAGTAGCAAGCCTGTCTGTCCCCTCCAGATCAGCCCATCAGATGGCAAGATCCTCACCTTTGGGCAGGTGAAGAACTGTGAGGTGGAGCAGGTAAAGGGCGTAACCTACTCCCTGGAGTCATTCCTGGGCCCGCGAGCCTGTACAGAGGACCTGCCCTTCCCTCCAGGTGGGTCACTGCTTAGTTGGGGTTGGAGCTGGGGTGGACATCAGAGGCTAACAAAGGGCATAAGGGCCAAGGGGACACAAAGGCTGGGAGGCTTTGGGGCAGCAGGCTAGTATGCAGACACTGGAGCCTCCAGCTAGGCTACGTGCAGGCCATGGGCCAGGTGCGCACTGGGGGGTGAATGGTACCTGGAGCTTGTCAAAGAGCCAGGCCTTCCCTCTGCCCCACCCCACAGCCTCCTCCCATGACTCCTTCAGGAACCAGCTGGTCACCCGCGAAGGCAATGAGCTCTACCACTGTGTCATCTACCTGGCTCCCGGAGACTACCACTGTTTCCACTCCCCCACTGACTGGACTGTCTCACATCGGCGCCACTTCCCAGGTAGGCCCAGGGCTGGCTGAGGGTGAGAGCTGCCTCCGTGGGCATTCGAGGCCCCTAGCCTCTTGACTTGAGAGGATTGGACTCTAGGCTGGTGTTGTCAAGGCCAGGAGATGACCACTTGAGGCTGGCTGGCTATAGGCAAGGGTGTCTGGGTCCTGCTTGGAATTTAAACAACACTTAGCCTGAGTCCCTGTGGCTTTTAGGCCACTCTGGCATGCACACACCAGGCTCTGAGTGGGAAGTAGCTTGTTTTCCTATCTCCTTAGGTTCCTTGATGTCAGTGAACCCTGGCATGGCCCGATGGATCAAAGAGCTCTTCTGTCACAATGAGCGTGTGGTCCTGACTGGGGACTGGAAACATGGGTTCTTCTCGTTGACAGCTGTGGGCGCCACCAACGTGGGCTCGATCCGCATCTACTTTGACAGAGTGAGCAGAGCCCACAGGCCAACCTCCTGGGTCCAGCCGTTCCATCTGCTGTGCAGCCAGATCTTTGTGGCTTATAAATTTTGTGGTGGGGAGGGGTGTTCCAGCTCTGGCCAGGCCTGGCTCTGCTGAGCAGCGGCTCTGTTTAAGCACCTGTGCCAGCTCAGCCTCTCAGCCTCCCTCTCTCTGTTGCCATTCACCTGCCTGGAGATGGCTGGAGAGGTGAGAGACCCAACCTCACTCCAATACGCTGCCTCTGCCAGGAGCCAGGCTCAGAGGCAAAGGTGGAACATGCAGACAGGTAGAACTGGCTTAGATGGGAAAACTGGCACCCTCCGCATGCTGCCTTTCTAGGTGTTACGACTGCTGCTGCTGCTAGCCCTGCACCATTTATGCTTGGACAGGAGTTGGGTCTGTCCACCCCCCCCCCACCCCCCCAGCCTTGTCTAGGTCTCAGCAGATGTTGGGACTGTTGATTGTTGATTTTGCCCTGAGATGCTGCTGTCCTTGTTACCTTTCCTGAGCTGGGCAGGATTGAGGATAGGCAACAAGGCTAATTAACCCTTTCCTTCTTGCCCCCAGGATCTGCAAACGAACAGCCCCAGATACAGCAAGGGTTCCTACAATGACTTGAGCTTTGTAACACATGCCAACAAGGAGGGTGTGCCCATGCGCAAAGGCGAGCACCTGGGCGAGTTTAACTTGGGCTCCACTATCGTGCTCATCTTTGAGGCACCCAAGGACTTCAACTTCAGGCTGAAGGCAGGGCAGAAGATCCGCTTTGGGGAAGCGCTGGGCTCCCTCTAGTCTTCCTGGTTGCGCTGCCAAGGGATCTTTCCACACAGGAGCATGAGGTCTTCAGAGGCACCCCAGGCTGTCCGGGCGAGAGGCACTGTGGGGCTGACCTGGTAGGACCTGAGTGATCTGTTCTTGCCTGTCCAGAGGTGCAGAGGAGAGGTTTGGAATCTGTCAGGACCTAGACCCCCTTTACAGAGCGTGGGTATGATTTGACCTCAGAATCACTTGGAGAGGTTTTTTAAAATTTTGTATAAGTTGGAGACCCTCCATCTCTTGAGAACTGTGAGAACGTTTATGTGCTACCACACCCTCAAGCTGCACCCCACATGTCTCAGGGCCGCCTTCTGTCAGCCCTCTGTTCTTCTGCCTTAGCTTCTCTGCCTCCCTCCCTGAGCACAGGATGAGGTGCATCCTTGGCACAGACTGTGGATCTATCCTCTTCTTAAGAGCAGGCCACATGGCCTTCACAACTGCTTTCTGTTCCCAAATCCACCCCTCTGCTTGCTGGAAAAGTAAAATCATCTATGTGTTGCTGAATGCGTTGACCTAGACTCTGCCATTGTCTTCTGAGGGCATTGACTAATGATGTAGACCTTTGTAGGCCCCAAGGTCTGACCTTCTAAAGCTGGCTGAGTCCCTTTGCCAGTAGGCAAAACCAATTACTGACTTGCCTGGCAGTGTCCAGAGTGACGGGGAGGTGGAGGCCCCGCCTTGTGGGAAGTAGGAGACACGCTGCTATTGGTCGAGGGGCTGTTGGAGGCAGAGGGTACGGTGGCCAGTGCCTAGAAATCCTGTTCCAGGTGGCTGCCAGGTATGCAGACCGTGGGGAACCCAGTGGGAAGGACAAGGCCAGATGTCATGTTGATCTTGGAGATGCCATGAATTTCTCCTGTAGGAGAAATCATTGAACTTTTTTAACTGTATCAGTAATACAGTATTTTGTATGAAAAGTAGGAGACTTCTGAACAGTAATTCATTTAATTGCCAGACATTTTGAAATAAAAACCCAAACCATTGTAGCTTTGTATTCTGTTACTGAAGGAGGGGCGGGTGTCTGTGGCCTGGAGAAGGACAGCACCTGCCCCGAGGGGCAGGCCCACTAGCACAGAGCCTGTCTCAGGGCCTGAACACGAGCCATGCATGTGCGGATGGGCCGACGCTGGACCTGGAGCTCCTCTGCCAGCTGCTGGATCTGTACTTCCACCTGGGGGCAGGGGTGGGGCAAGGCAAGCTGAAAGGTTGCACAGCCCAGGGGCTAACCTGGGCTGACCCGGGGCTAACCTGGGCTGACTCGGGTCTTACCTCCTCTAGCTCTTTTTTCACCTGCTGTTCTACATCCCGGTCCTCAGGCCTGGGCTCCTCCTGGCTTAGCTCCAGCCACCTACGCAGGCTGTTGGCTTGTCGCTGGCATGACCTGGGGATGGGAACACCTGCTGCCTATCAGGCTGACTTCCTGGCATAGCCTCCAGGGAGCCCTTTCTGGATTGAAGAGGCATATTGGCTAATACTGCAGGGCTGGGACAGACACAGTGTGGAAGGGCCCTGCTCAGGCTGCCAGCAATGGCTGAGGAGAGCAATGTTCTTCTGTCTTCCCCAGCAAACGGCAACTCGGGTGGGCCCATGTGAAAACTACTCTTCCTGTCCTTTCTAGGGGACCAGACTTTTTCTCTCCTTTCTCTGAAAGCTGCTGTATGTTATCAGTCCCCAGAGCACTGGGTGTAGCTAGGACCCAGGCTTGTGCTGTCCGTACCTTGTCAGTATTACAGTCATGGTTGTTGGGTGGGTAACAAAACAAGCAAGTCTTGCTTGGCTTTACATATCCTCCAAATGGAAGGCAGAGCTTCCAACCCTACATGAGGCCAACATTGGAGGGGATAAAGGTGACCCAGGACACTCACCCCAACCCCCTGGAGTGAGTCACAACACACAGAGGGGTTCCCCAGCACCTGCTAGGGGAAGTGGAACCCCTGCCTTTCCAAGCCACAGCTATTTACATGGACAGGTCCCAGGGCAGCTCACCGAAGGTTCTGCTTGGTGCTCTGGTAGTGCTGTAACTGCTGCTGGATCTCCTCCAGCTCAGCCTCGAGCTCTGTGTGGCCTGCAGCAATGGGAAGAGAAGTTTGACTTTGCCCACCACCCTCTTTAGAACCACCAAAGAGACTGGCAGGCTTTGGTGGAAGGGTGGCCCCAGTGCCTTGACCTATTCACCTGTAGCCTCGGAGCCATAGCCAGGCCCAATCCTGGTGCTTGTGAAATCCTCAGGGAGGAAAAGATGGGGCTTAGGGCCCCTGGTTAGGACTGGGCATGCCAGAGGTTGAGGGCCAGGGATGGTGGGCTTTGCCGACACCTGTAGAAGAAAGGGTGGATGCTGAGCAATGAAGCTAGTGGAGATCCTGGCAAGTGAATCCTGTCCCCAGTTCATTGCCCACAGTGCCCTGCAATGACAGGATGACTGGCCAGCACACACAAAGCCCTGCTCTGCCTGTTTTGGAGGGTGACACATGGGGAAGTCCCACAGGCAATCTCCACTGTTGAGTGCCACCCATGTGTAAGGGGACTTTAGTGCTGCCCCAGAACAGACAGTTTCTGCCCTTCCCCAGTCTTCCACCCCACTACGCTCAGCTAGCAAGCTAATCAACGGGGAAGGGGAGTCGGCGGCAGCTCTCCCAACCCAATACTCCTGCGCCCCAAGTCTTCTGTGGAGAATAGGCATGCCACTATTTTCTAAGTTTTTGTTGACTTATTTACTGACACAGATGAGTCTTGCTGTGTAGCCTAGGCTGATCTGAGCTCTCTCTCTGTCCTGCCTCTACCTCCTAAGTGCTGGCATTGGGTGTGCCGCTTCTGTTACCAGCCACTCATCCCAGAAACTGCCTCCTTCCTGTCTCCACCCTCCCTCCCCAGGCAGCACCAACTTCTTAGGAGCTGACTCAGCACTGCCACCTGTTTCAGGAGCACACCCTTGTGCTCTCATAGCCTGGCTACCTGTGCCCAGGACCTTCTGTCCTCTGTGCTCTTCAGGTGACACCTTTGCCCTGCACTGTAAACACTCATAGCCTTGGAGACCAACTGAGTGCTGCTCTCTCTCACCTGATAAAGAGGGACCAACTGCCTCACCAGACACTGGGCCCCACCCGTTTCCTTTTAGTCAAAGAATTCTCCCCTAAGTGTTCCTGGATTCCTTTTCTTCCCTCTCCACAGCTACCACAGCAAGTCCTGCCTCACTGTCCCCAACAGACTGTCACCCCCATGGTGAGGAGCTAATCAGAGCACTAGCAGGTCTTCCTGGCTGCCCCTCTACTTGGTGCTGAGTTCATGCTCCAGGCTAGATGTGGTGCCCTGGAACAGCCCCTCAATTTCTTCCTCTTCCTACTTAAGCTTCCACAGCCCACCTGTCCCCCAAGACCATAGGCCTTGCTGGGAGTCTGCCTGTAAGGTTCTCTGGTTGTCCCACCACGGGACATTTCTCAAGGGCTGGGGTGTTAAGAGACTGGCCACTGCTGTGTTTTAGGCCTGGTGTGCAGGGCATCCAAGATTGTCGAGTGACCAAGAAAGAATCCTAACAAGAGCCAATGACAGGTACAGTGGAGGACTCACCCTGGCGGTGTCTCCTACCCCACGGGGCATGAAGGAAGAAGGAGGCAACAGATCCAGGCCTGGACTTGCTGGAGGGGGCAGCTTCAAACCAGGGGCATTCGGCAGAACCACAGGTAGGAAGGGCCTTATCAGGGAAATGCCTCCTGGCGGAGCCATGCTTTGACCCTTTTCCAGAGGCTTCTCCAACCTGAGTGGAAGGAAGGCAGGAGCTGGTCACACTGTGGAACCTTTCTCTGGATTAAAGAGGCCACACATCCAACAAATACAGGACCCAGATAAATTTCCAGTGCCTTTGGGGACTCACAACCACTTAACTTACGGCTGCTCCCCGAGGCTGCACCAGCCTGGGGCCCTCTGGCTCTGCAAATGCTCCAGCAGGAAGGATGGACGTCGTGGTTGTTTCCGTGATGAGCGGGCCTCACTGCTGGAGAGAGAGAGTCTGTTCCTTGGACTGACAAGGTCTGCAGGGCGATGGACCTGAGCTCTTTCTAAGGTTCAATCCTTGCCATTTTAGAGGCAGACTGAAGGCCAGGCAAAGCAAGGCTCTGGCTGAGGGCCACTGTGCATGGGGTAGGCCTGAGCCTAGACGACTCGATGTAACCCTTACAGTCAACCTGATCTACGGGTGCTGGAGCTGCACCTCTTTCTTTTGACCTGCACAGCAGGCTGACAATACGATGCCCTGTCCATTTCAGAAGGGAGCAGCGTCTGAGGCATTCAGGGTTCTGCCAAGGTCAGGAATGAAGGGACAGAGCAGGGACGGTGGCCCGGTACACTCTACCCCCCATGAGTTCTGCGACTCATGCTGGTTACTCTGGGAAGGGCAGCTGCCTCGGCAAGGGTGGTATGCATAGGGCTGCGAGAAGCCATCCAAGGGGGTGGGGAAAAGAACAGGTACCCACAAAAATTGGGGCTTCTGACAGGGAAGGAGGGAGACTGCAGGCTAAGGCAAGGCATGAGGGCTTGACCGTCTGCTGAGTATCATAAAGCAGGGAGAAGCAGATGTCACGGGAAGGGACAACAGTCTCATTTCTGACGAGTCAAAAAGTTGGTAAATTCCACTGCCTCCCCAATGCCCTGGGAAGGACAGCCTGACGGGGTGAGGCCTCTGAGCAGTCTGATGTGACGAGGCTGTGGCAGTCTCATCCTGCCCTTCCCCGGGCTGTCTGTCCCTCATGCATGCTCCCCGTTTTGGGTCTAGGACTAGAGGCGGAGGTGAGGCACAGGCCACTCACAGCTCTAGGAGGCAGGGCTCCCCAGCAGCTACTGCCAAGCTGCCCAGGATGCCCTGACATGGAGGAGCTCGCAACTTCTTGGTCTCCAGGGTGGCATCCTCAGCCTCAGCAGCAATTCCGGAGAGAAAGGAATCCTTAAATGTCACTCTCCTGCTGAATGTGACGGGTGCCGGTGGCTGAGCCGCCCTGCCTGGACCAAGCGCCTTCCTTTTCCAGAGCTCAGCACAGCGGCGGACGGCACAGTGGAGGCTGTGGGCTGCCTGCAACACACCTTCTCATCAGCTCCTGCCCTGCCCTGCCAGCTCCTCCCCGGCAGCGCTGGCTTACCTGGACCTGCTGCTGGGCCTGGACCTGCTGCCGGGAGGCCTTCACGCCGGCGGCAAAGCGTAGAAGCCGGGTGGCCCCCTCCTGCAGCAGCTGCTGGTGGTAGACCTGCACAGCTTGCTCCAGCCGGGCCTTCTTCCTCCTCCTCTCAAGTACGAAGCCCAGCCACGCAGTCCACACCTTGTAGAAGAGAGAGCAAGAGATGAGACTCAGCCTTCCATTTGGCTCCCATACCCTAGTCCACAGAGCTGCCCTGAAGGCAGGAGTAACCAGGAAGTTGTAGAACATTACCTTTGCCTGTAGTGAGAAGGCCCAGAACCACAGGGCCCGGGCTGTACTCCACTGCTCTTGCTTCCTGGCTGCCAGCTGTGGGCCAGAGGACGGTTATTCAGAGGAATGCACAGGCAACATGGCCATGGTCACTCCCCGCTCACCAGTCTCTAGCTAAAGCATCTACCCTCCTTCTACTGAGAGGGGTTCAGGCCCTGGCCTCATCCTGACCTTGAGATATCAATACGTTCAGGGTCTATGGACTGAAAAAATGACAGTAGAAAAGGGGGACTGTAAGAGCAATCGGAAGGGGTGAAGGGAAGCAGCCAACAGGACTCACAGAGGACTGCTACTGGCCGGGAGCAGAGCTGGGAGGCTCTCCAGCCGAGGGCAAGAGTGCTGCTGAGCAGAATGTGTGTGACCGTCTGGGTTTTTTTTCTCAACAAAGACTTAAAATTCATTTCAAATTAATTTTGGGGTATTATTCCAGTATGTTTAAGATGACACTGTAAGAAAAACTGAGTCGAAGAGACCGGTCTTCAACAGATGGTGTGTGGATGAAGCTGATGGGCGGGGCACAAAGGTGGAGCCTCGGACAGACAGCATTAAAGACTGAACTAGATGTGGGGCTGAGAGGGCTGAAGTCTCTGAGCCCGTAGGAAAGAAGTGTTGCAGGTTCCTCCTACCTGCTTCCTCCACTGGCAGAAGCAGGCCCGACTGAGTCTCTGTGCCAGGAGCTGGGCACCCTGCCTCTGTAGAAACTGGGAGAGAGCAAATGCACAGGAGTCAGACTCTACGTTCTCTAGCCCCAGCCACTGGGACAGCCTCACGGTGAGGCTCCACCCAAGTAGACAGCCTCCTGCCAAGAGCTGTTCCAGATGCCAAAGGCTCCGAGACAGGTGCCGGGTCGGAAGGGCTCCATAGTTTCCCCAGATCTGAAAAGCCAGGGGTCAGGGAAACCAGGTTTCTCTTCTAAGCCGCCACCTCCTGGCATAGACTTGAGTCTCAGGATGGCCATTCCTACCTTCAGGAATTGCCCAGAATGGCTCCTGCAGCCTTGTTCCCACAGAATCCTAAAGCACCAGCATGCATTCTAGCTGCCTAGAGTTTTGTCTGAAGACCCCTCCCCAGGACACGGGCCCCTGGTCCAGGCAGCCCTGACTCACGCAGAGCTCGGAAAGCTGCTACCAGCCGCCTCACCTTTTTCCTGACACACTCCAGATGGTATGCCTTCCACCCAGCCATCCCTTCCAGCAGCAGCTGCTGGCGGTGATGCTGAGCCGCCCGCTGCAGCTGGACTCTCTGCTGGGCCGCCCTCTGGCTGCAGAACCGCCAGTGCCCAAAGCAGTTACGGAGACGACCTGAAGCAGACGGAAACCGCTGATAATGGTACAGGGTTTTCATTCCTAGGTGACTTTGTAGCTGGGAAGGGCTAGACGGTTGGAGAGGTTATGTGGGGTGACATCCACAGGATCCATGGCCCTGGGTAAAGCCAGGTCAGGTCATCTCTGCACTCTGGGAACTGGACCAAAACTTCTTGCTGCTGCATCCCCAAGCGCTGTCCCAGAAGTTGCACACCTGTGCCATCACTGAAGGTGTGCCAGGCCCCACGGAGCCACACCAAGGCTGGCAGCTATGCGGAAGGAGACCCACAGTCCCAAAAGGGAGCTTCCTACTGGAGCCCAAGCTCAGAGAGGGAAATAAAGCTCAGAGAGTGAAGTCAAGTGAGCCTGAGATATGACCAGGACCGTGATAAAACCATCTTCTGGCTGTGTTGACTCTCTGGGCCCACTGTGTAGACCTCGTCCTGGGGCCTGGGGATGCCTGATACAGGAGGTACTTCTGGACCCATTCAGTCAGAGAAGGCAGCAGTCATGAGCTGGAGACCAGCCAGCCACTTTACCATGTCTCGGATACTGTTTTAAGTGTACTATCTCCCCAACTACAACTCTCCCCTCCCTAAGTATAACACGAAAGTGCTACAGCCTCATTTCAGAGATGAAAAAACCTACTGAAGTAGAGGACGCCCTCTGAAGTCAGACTCCAGGTGATGTGCCTTTGGGCCTGTTTTTGTTTTGTTTTGTTTTGTTTTGGCCTTAAAAAGTAAAGGGTCTCACCCCTCATCAAGGAAACTTCTTGAAACAGATGGAGATCATTACAGAAAACATAACCAAGCAAAATGCAGAGTATGGAGCCCAGTCCCAACTGATACATCTACAAAACACTCTCATACCTAAGACTCTGGAATGTGGTGAAATTTTGTGTATGCTCTAACAAATAAAGCTTGCCTGAAGATCAGAGGGCGGAGCTAAGCCACTAGTTGGCCATAGAGGTCAGACAGTGGTGGCACACACCTTTATTCCAGCACTTGGGATTTTGTGCCTTTGCTCCCAGTGCTTGGGAGACAGCACCAGGGAGGTGGAGAGATGAAGTGATATGGCTGGGCGGAGAGAGGACTATAAGACGGGAGGAGACAGGAGCTCAGTCTTTTTGGCTGAGGAGTTGAAGTGAGAGGTGGCTGTGGCTTGTTCCTTTGTCTCTGATCTTTGAGCATTTACCCTGATATCTGGCTCTGAGGGGTTTTTTTTTGTTTGTTTGTTTGTTTGTTTTTGTTGTTGTTTTGTTTTGTTTTTTCGAGACAGGGTTTCTCTGTATAGATTTGCAACTTTCCTGGAACTCGCTTTATAGACCAGGCTGGCCTCGAACTCAGAGATCCGCCTGCCTCTGCCTCCCGAGTGCTGGGATTAAAGGTGTGCGCCACCACTGCCCCCCAGGGCTCTGAGTTTTTAATGAGACCAATTAGGATTCATGCTACACCGGAACATTTTGGAAGAGGGGGAGAAAAGATTCTAAGAACCAGATGATCAGGGAGTTTGCTGTGTGACTGTCTCCTAGTAATATCAGAAGCTACCAACAATGTGAGTGCCCAAATGTGAGCTAAACAAGAAAGACACAAGGGGACGTGCCAAAGGGACATGCCTCCTAGTCATGGGAGTGTCAGGGAACCAGCATACACAGACGGAGCCCATGGAGTACATGGAACCCTGGGAAGCCCCATGTTCAAACTCTTCCCGGACTGTTTGTTCCCACAGGCCTCTCTTACCCCTGCTCAGTGCTTTCCGGGCCTCCCTGAGGGCAGCCGCCTCCTTTTCTCGGTAATATATCCGCACTGATATGACCTCCCGCCACTGCACCAGGACCTATGGACAGGCAGGGAAGAGAGGTGATCATTTCATGTTCTGAGGTCAAGGACACACTGTGACCATTGGTGGGTCCTCGTGAGGTAAGACTGAAGAGTTAACATTTGGCTCTCACAGCCAGCCAGCCACACAGGCCTGGGTCGGGGCTTCAGGTCCCTCTCAGGAAGCCTGAGACCTCAGACCCTCAGACTTTCCTATCAGGAGGATTTAAACTTCGTACTGTGCCACAAGTGAAGTTGTTACACAGATTATAATCCTGTTATCATTTGTCATACATTATTTTAATTCTTTCTTACACTGGAAGCCAGTAACAAAACCCTTTGTGGGTCGGGGCATGCTAGCGTACACCTCTTTAACCCCAGAACTTGGGAAGCAAAGACAAGTGGATCTCTGTGAGTTTGAGGCCTGCTTGGTCTACACAGTGAGTTCTAGGCCAGCCAGGACTACACAGTAAGACCCTACTCAAAACAAAACCCAAAACCTTGTGTGTGTGTAGGGGTGTTGTACATATGTATGTTTATGTACATGTGTGTGGGTGCAGAGGGCCCACAAATCCAATGTCTTCCTCCACATACTTTGTCTCATTCCCCTAAGACAGGGTCTCTGGGCTGAAACTCCCTAATTTGGCTAGACTGTCCAGACAATAAGTTCTCAGGATCCTCTTATTTTTACTCCAACTCCAGGACAGGGGCTACAGACACACACACACAGTCATACTCAACTTTTATTGGGGAGCTTGGGATTTGAACTCAGGTCCTCGTGTTTGAACAGCATGTACTTTTAAGCATGGCGCCCTCTCCCCAGCGCCACTCAACACGTTTAAAGAAGTCAGGGAGCCAGATGAAGCATGTGCCTCCTTCGTAATCATGATTCCCCATTCCCAGTTGAGTGGCCTCTCTCTCTGGAGCACTAAACCCAACCAGATCTGATCATCTCCTCCCAAGGCAGGGGCCACCCAGGCTGTCTTGAGCAGTTCTGAGAAGAGGTCAGCCTTCACCAAATGCAGCTACTGCCTCCCCCGGAACTACATGGTCACCAGCAGGTAGACCTATGCCACTCAAGAGCTCCCAGCAACCTGCTTTCTTCAGAACAGCCACGACCCCGGGCCTGCCTCTGTACTGTTTCTGTGTGAACCACTCCCTTGTATTCTGTCCCAACAGCACACTCTCCATAGCATGGGACCTGGAGGGTATTTCCATACATCCACCCCAGCCAAGGAAACGAGGTGGTCTGGGGTCATTTCAAACGATGGATGACCAAGCACTCCTTGAGATCCACCCCGCCCCCCACCCCCCAAAAAAAGAGATATTCCATGCTTTCTAGCAAGCCTCCAGAGCCATGCAATCTATGAGCCAGTGAGTAAGATCTGGCACTCTTCCAAGGACACTGAATCTCAATGGTTTCCAGGCTTTATCAAAGTTTAATGTTGCACATGGGTGGGAAATGCTGACTCTGGCAAGAACTAGTTTGCTTTCTCTATGACACCATTTTCATTTTAAAGAACAGTGATTCCTAATCCAGTACAACAAAAATGCCTACAGACTGCACGTGTGCACGGTGGTTACCCACTCTGGGAGTTCCTTATTAAGTGCCAGTACCACATGCTGGCTGGAATGTGACCCCCAAGCTTCCTGGTGACCAGTTTGTATCTCACCTTGGAGCACAGAGTCCTGTTGTAGTGCGCTCTTGCTTGGGAGGTTTTTTTGGTCATATCCAAATGGGCCATGGTGTTTTTCCTCCAACGATGTAATGCCCACCTGCAAAGACATGGGCCAGGTGAGGGCAGTGACCCCAGTCTGGAGGTCTGGGAGGCTTCTGTGAATCACCTTATTTCTCCCAACTCCTGAGTAAGGACTCTGCCTCAAAGCACCTGTTCCACTGTCCCTCAGGCTCACGCTCTTGTCTACACCCAGCAACAGATGCTCAGTGTCTGCTCTGTGCCAGGTACTAGGTGGGACCAGGTGGCCAGCAGTACACCAGGCCATCACTGAGTCTTCAGGAGTTACGTGATAAAGAGAACACAGCTGTACCCAGATGGTAACAATTCGGGTGATTCACAAGGAGATAAGAGGCACATAAACTCCAGTGCCTACTTGCCAGAGGCCTGCTTCTCATTCTGGTCTATCTGAGGGACCGGATGATGCACTGTGGGACTTCAGAGGAGACAGTGTTTAAAGTCCACAAGGTCCGTGGCCTACACTCAGCCAGAACAGCATGTGCTGAACAAATACAGAAGGAAAGGGAACAGGGTCGTCCAACTAGAAAAGAGTGAGTTCAGAACTTGGATTAGGAGGAATGGAAATGGGCCTGGAGTACCCTTCAGTGGTAAGAGGTACAGATGGTCTTCTTGTGGGAGGGGGCCCAAAACAGCTTGACCACACAGCTGCCATGACAGGCTTAGAGGCCCAGACACAGCTTCTGTGACAGGCTTACTGGCAGGCAACACCCGGATCCAGGAAAAGCCTTGAGCTAACACCCAGGGATGGAAGTACCTGGCATCCCAAACATTCCAACTGTTAAAGAAGACTAGATAAGCTTGCCAGATGTCCCGGAGTCTAGCACACACCTACTTCCCTTTCACCAAGACACCCCGAGACAAATGTCAGCCAGTCAGGGTCCTGAACCTGGAAATCCCCTCACCCCAACCTCTGCTGTGATAAAAACCCCACCCGGCCTGGGCTCAGGACTCCGCTCTCACCGCTTGGGCTTGGTATAAAGGCTCTTTGCTTTTACATATGGGATTAGGTCTTCATGGTGGTCTTCGGGGGTCCCCGAGATCTGGGAATCACACCTCTATGGGGGATGGCTCTAGAGGGGCAGCTGGAAGGGACCCACAGACTGCAGACTCCAGTCAGGAGATGAAATAATGCCTTGAGAGGTACAAAACGTTAGGTGTGAAGCAGGGAGGGACAGGACAAGCGGGGTCCATGTGGGCCTCTGGTGAGGTGTCCAGTGCGAGCTGCCTTCCAAGGTTACCCTGCACATGGTAGGGGATCAGGACAGGCTGGGGTAAGCCAGAACTCCACACCTGAGCACTACTAGGCACTGAGGCCGGTTATCTGCATGGCCTGAGGCAAAACTGCCCCACTCAGCCACATCTGACTCAGGAGTCTGTTTCCTAAGGCACTCAGAGACTCACCACAGCAGCTGCCTGTTGTGCCATCTCTCCCTGGCTGCCACCTCCTGTAGAACGCTCCTCACCCTGTCCTGGTAAACCTGTGGGAGAGGAGAAGGATGGGAGACCACCCTTGGGTCCACACTTCTCTCTGTACAAGTCAGCCTGAGAGGTGCATGCACCACAGTGGCTACCATGCCCAGAGCTCAAAGAGTGGGGAGAGGCTGAAAGCCCCCAATTCCAAGGCCAGTACCCATTCCCACTGTAATGTCCCACAAGGCCCAACTCCTGGACTCTTATACAGAAACTAGCTTTCCAGGAAGGCTGGTACCCCAGGCAGCACTTTTTGGGGTACCCGCTGTTTGAGCCTTGCCAGATCCCTCTGGGAGGGTACATGAACAAAGAACACCTCCAAAAACCTCCCCACCCCAAAGCAAGGAGACCTGGAAGAAAGAGCTGGCTCCTACCAGCCACATTTGCAGAGCCCTGTGAAGCAGGGTGTGCCGACTGTGAAGAGCCGCACGCCTCAGCTTTTGCTGCTCTTCGGTCCTCTGGGCCAGGCACTGGGCACAGGAAAGAGTGGGTACTGTGGATCCAGGGCCAGGCGGGCGGGGGGGGGGGGGGGGGGATTGGCTCATTGCTACATTGCCTCTATTTTACATTTTGTGAGTTCTCATAAGGTGACTACTGTAATTGCCTCAGTCTCATCTATAAATACAGATCTCCTGGGGGTCGGTGGGTCTCAAACAAGCAAGTACCCAACAGGAAATGCTGGACAGGGGTTGGCTTCAACATTACACCCTCAGCAGACCAGGATCTTTACAGTAAGTTCAGATAAGAGCAGCCAGACGCAAAGGACAAGGAACCTTGAGCCAATCCCTTACTGCTGCCTTTGACCAGAGGTACTGTGGAGGAGCCCATCTTTCTGCTGAGTCATGCAGACAAACAGCCCCACCTGTCCAAAAGCCACACTCAAGTTCTGCCCACACCGCCGCAGCCTTACCTCCCTCCACATGCTCCAGGCCCAACGCAGGAGCCGTGCTGAGTGGAAGTGTGCAGCCTGTGCCCTGCCCATCCTCCTGTGGGGAAACAGAAGCTCAGCAGGGTCTAGAGCACAAGGGGCCTCGGGACTCCCTTTGCAGCCTGGTCCTCTTCCTCACTGAGCTCTGGGAGGGAAGAGCTGTCTAAAGACCAGGGCTTCTCCCAGGAAAGGCCATAGAGATTCAAAATTTTGCAACCTCAAGGCTTCAAGGCTAGACATCTCTGCCTTAGGCACATGGGCTGCAAGCACTCCCCACTGTAGCCTTGTGGTCTGGTAAAAATGGCCACAGCCTGCCCACTAGCCAGTGGTCAGTCCCCTGAAAATGGCTCATTCGTTTCTGTGCCACCACTGACTGGTCACTTTACACGGGTCCCAGGCAGGAAGCAGGGTGTAGCTTCTGAGCGTGTGAGTGCAATGATGGGTCCCAGGGTGCTGACCCTGCTTCAGGCTGAATTCTGGGACACAGCACTATGGGTGGGCACCTGAAGCTGCTGCCAACGCTGGGGGGTAGGGTGGGGGGCTGGAGGAGAGTGCTGCTCACTCTGTCCTAAATCCTTGGGCTCTTTCCCTCCAGGTGCAGAAAGCCTTCCTGAGCAGCCTGTTGTGCCGGTGGGCACAGGCCATGGTGTGCCACTCCCGCTCTTGGTGACAGGCTGCTGCCTTCTGCTGCCACATGAACCAGGACCGCCGCAGAAGCTGCTGCTCTGCCTGCAGTATAGCCTGAGGCAGGGTGGGAGGAAACAGTCCAGGAGAGCAGATCAGAGGCTAAAGGAATCCGTGGCCAGCAAAAGAAACGCTCCCCCAGCAGCTGCCTGTGAACTGAGCCAGCATCAATGTCCAGACCCTCCCAGGCTCAGCAGCCCCAGGCAGGAGCCTGGCAGGGTGGGCTGGAGTTGGGGCAACTTCCTGAAGAACAGCCCAGGACCAGTGCTTAAAACAGATCCTCCCCCCAAGAACCCACACAAGGAGAGCTACACACCATTCTCTCCGCCAAGCGGGTTTCTCGATGTTGAGACATCTTCTGCCGCCAGATACCAAATACTTGCTTCTCTAATGTCTCCCTAAACACAAGCAAATGAGAGAAACTGACTCAAAGTCAAGCATTTACAAGGAAAGACAAACAGAATTCTAAGAGAAGCTGGTTGGTGAAATGGCTCTGAGCAAGTTTGGCTCCCTGGGAGCTAAAGAGATACCACTCAGCTCCTTGACCTTTTTAACTCTTTACATGACTGGTTCTAAAGCCATGGCTCTCAGCCTTCCTAATCCTTTAATGCAGTTCCTCATGTTGTGGGGACCCCCAATCATAAAATGATTTTTGTTGCTACTTCATAACTGTAATTTTGCTACTGTTAAGAATCATAATGTAAATGTCTGTGTTTTCCGATGGTCTTGGGCAACCCCTGTGGAAGGGTTGTTTGACCCCAAATGGGCCCTGACCCACATGTTGAGAACCACTGTTGGAAAACTTCAAAAGACTGTATCTTACACAATAGGAGCGCAGTGTTTTAGGGAAATCGAATGATGTGAGGCTCCATCAAGGCTCTCCTCACAACACTAACAGGAAACTCATAGTGCTCGTGTAACAAGGGCAGAGGCATAAAACACGAGCTGTTTTGAAAGCACTTGCAATAAAGACGGACGAAAGTCTTCCCAGGGGAAGCACTGGCTGATTTGTCCTGCTACACGAGATCAAAGCCCTCATTACTGAACCCAGAGCAACCAGGGCTGGGAGCAGAGAAGCAGTGAAGCAAAGCCACGGCCTACATTTGGCAGGGTCAGATCAGGGCCGTCTGTCCCAGACAGACAGACTGAGAGCACAACAGACCTGTGAAAACGCACTGCTCTTGTGTAGAGGACTCGGCCCTGCTGGTGCCATCTCCAGAGGCTGTACCACACACGGAAGGCAGCAGGCAGCGCTCTCTGCTGGAAATGACCGTCTGCTCTGGCCTGCAGGAACTACAACAAACAGCAATGGCCTTTGTGACTTACTGTTTTCAAATGGGTGTTCAGAGTCACTCTTGAGATAAGATTTCTTCTCATACAAGTAAGAACTGAAGGAAAATGTTATGTTTGATCTTTGCCAATCCGCTACGTGAAAAACGTACCATGAGCCAGGCGTGGTGGCCCATGCCTTTAATCCCAGCACTCAGGACACAGAGGCATGTGGATCTCTGTGAGTTCGAGGCCAACCTGATCTACATAGCCCCCTCCAGGACAGCCAAGACTGAACAGAGAAACCCTGTCTCAAAAACAAACAACCAAAAGCAATATGAAACATGAAAAGTATCTGTATCTTTAATTGCATGTGTGTATCTTTCTAGATACAAATCTAGGTAGTCATATATACTTAAGACTAAGAAGTATACATATGTGTATGTGTGTTTATCTAAATGAAGCTGGGTATGGTGCACACACCTTTAATCCCAGAACTCTAGGGGCAGAAGCAGGTGGATCTCTGTTGAGTTTCCAGACCAGCCTAGTCTACATAGTGAGTTCAGGCCAGTCTGGTCTACACAGTTGAATCCAGGCCAGCCATGGCTGTACAATGAGAACCTGTCTCAAACAGACAAAGGGCTGGGAAGGACTCAGCAGCTAAGAACACTCAGGTTTGATTCCCAGCACCCACATGATGGTTCACACTTGTTTGTATCTAGTCCCATCAGATCCTATGCCTTCTTTTAGCCTCTGTGGGCACCAGGCACACATGTAGCACACAGACAAACATGCAGATAAAACACTCATATACATTAAATAAACAAAATTTTAAAAAAGGAAGAAGAAATCTTGAGGCTAGAGAAGAGCTCAGCAGTTACAAGCACATGTTGCTCTTCCTGAGGCCCAGGTTCAGTTTCCAGCCTCCTGGGCAGGCAGCTCACAATCCCGTAATTCCAGGTCCGAGACATCTGACACCTTCTGGCCTACACAGACACTACACTCATGTGCACATACATGCTGAAATGCACATACACATACTTGAAAGTGCTTTTAAAAATGAGTCTAGGGGCAGGAGGGATGGCTCAGTGGTTAACAGTGCTTTTAAAAATGAGTCTAGGGGCTGGAGGGATGGCTCAGTGGTTAAAGCATTTGTTGTTCCCACAGAGAACCCAGATCCAGTTCCCAGGACCTTTACAGTGGCTCACAACTGTCTATAACTCCAGTTCCAGAGGATCCAACGCCCTCTTCTGGCCTCTGTAGGCACTGCACTCATGTGCACATACATGCACACACACATACTTATAAATTTCTTAAAAAAGATTCTTAAAAAAGAAGTCTAGTGAATATTCATAAACTTATCTTCCTAATTCAGCAACAAATAGATATTTAATCATTTTGTATGTTACTTTTTAAAAAAATTATTTATTTTTATTTCATGTGCATTCCTGTTTTACCTGCATGAAAGTGTCAGATTTCCTGGAATTAGAGTTACAGGCAGTTATGAGCTGTCATGTGGGTGCTGGGAATTGAACCCTGGTCCTCTGGAAGAGCAGCCAACGCTCTTAACTGCTGAGCCTCTCTCCAGCCCCCATCTGTATGTTACTTTTGCTTGCTTGCTAGTTTGTTTGTTTTTTTGAGACAGGGTCTCTCTATGTAGTCCTGGCTGCCCTAGCTGGGATTAAAGGCATGTACCCTCATGCTTAGTTTTTTTTAAAAACACGGTTTTGCTAAGTATTCCAGGCTGACCCAAAACTCACTATATATAAACTGACACCAGCAAAAACTCCTCCTCCTCCCTCAGTCTCCGGAGTGCTGGAATTATAAGCAGGCACCATAAGTGGCTGTAGTACTTTGTGTGTGTGTGTGTGTGTGTGTGTGTGTGTGTGTGTGTGTGTGTGTGTGTAGCTCTAGCTGTCCTGGAACTCACCCTCTAAACCAGGCTGGCCTCGAACTCACTGAGATCCACCTGCCTCTACTCCCAAATACTGGGATTAAACGTGTATGCTATGACCACCTGGCTTACATTACTTTTTAAAGGAAACTCACAATGAAAAATCTCATGTTTCCCTAAAACAGAAAGAACTGTGCTCCTGTTATAGCTACAGTGACAGGTGCTTTTAGCAAAAGGCTTTTACAGAGTAGGGCCAGGGTGTGCTCCTGCTGCTCTGTGACCTGCTCCTCCTCCAGAAGCATCCCCCTGCACCTTCCCCCTGCACCTTCAACCCCCCTGTACCTTCACCCCCTGCACCTTCACCCCCCTGCACCTTCCCTACCCTGCACCCTCACCCCCCTGCACCTTCATCCCTGCACCCTCACCCCCCCTGCACCTTCA
>CABHPP010108753.1:0-48125 GCA_902168425.1 Peromyscus attwateri
TGGCTTGCTAATAGCTCTGACCCCTAGGCAACTTTATTTATTAACATACAAATAAAATCACATTTCAGTACAAATAGAATACCACTATAACTTTGTATCCTAATTAAAAAATCAAAAGTTTAAAAGAATAAAGGGAGGTAATGCAATAAAAAAAAAACCATATCAGAAAAACCAGGCCTAGGAACTTACTGAACATACCAATGAAGAGCCCTCCCAAAAGTTCGTATGTTGAACATTTGGTCCCTAACTGTTGGTGGTATTGAGGGGTGATTGGACCTTAGGGTGCTACCTTCATCAATGGGTTAATCCACTGAAGAGGTCATAATGATGGGCTATTGGCTGATAAGGTTTGACTGGAGGAAACAGATCACCAAGGATGTGTCCATGGGGGTATCTTTTGTTCCTGGGTCCTTTTTATTCCTGATTCCTTGGTGACAGGAAGGAACCAGCTCTTCTCTGTCACACCTTCTGTCAGATGCTTCTTCTTTGACCCAGGCCTAAATGCACCTGGATCACATGACCGTGGATGTAGACTTCAGAAACTATGAACTAAAATAAATGTTCCTCATAAATTGTATCTCTCAAATATTCTATCATAGTGATTCAGACTCTCTCAGAAAGGCATCTGTAGATGTAGCTCTCCCAAGCTCTGAATCTTACTTCTGGATCTAGCATAAACCAGTTTGCATCCTTGGACTTTTCTTGGCCTCAGTCTCCAGATGTTCTGCATAGAAGACACTGGGTTAGACAGCATGTCAAGGTCCTATTGCTACAATGATAGGTGGCAAATAACCACCAAATCTCAGTCATACAATAGAAATAGGTAGGTGATTAACTCTGGCATTTGTATGTCAGCTAGGGACCAGTTGGCTGAGGCTTGACAACAGCTGCATGATTCTGCCCAGTGTGTCTCCTATGGTCTTCTAGAGATCAGAAGGAGATGTTGGGCATTTTGTTGTCATAGCAACAATGACAGAGCAAAAGCAGAATGATGTCAAGGTTCCGTAATAGGCTACTACCATCAAATGCTTTTGACAACTGAGTTATGTGTAAATGCTGAATTTGTTTCTTACTGCTCTGGAGAATGGGAAATTCAAAACCAATGCAGTGACAAGTTCAATCTTTGACAAAGGCCTAGCCACTATTTTCAAGATGGTACCTTGAACATCACAGTCATGTGGCAAAGAACGTGGTTAAAGGAAAGAACTAGAATCTTAAATGTAATATATAAACAGACCTCAACAAGAATGCTTCCAAAGTTTTCAGCTTTATGATGGCATGAAAACCACACACATCCAATAGCATGGGAACTCTTTGCAAAGTACAAGTGACACCTGTCATAAAGATAGGCTCTCTCTTTGCAGATAGAACTGAGAAAAACAAGTTCAAGGAGAAGGGTCTTGGGGAGAGTCTGGTATGATCTCTGGCCACACGGATTGCATAAAGGTCACCAGGCTCAGAAACACATCCACTCCAGCCTTCTGGGTGGAAAGCAGCTTTTGCATTCCTTCCCTTGAAGGAACAACCCTACAACATAATTTTTGCAGTCCTGTGATTTGCAATATTCTGGTACTCCCACAGTGACTTATCCCTCATGCCCTCACACATATGCATTGGCTGCCATCAGTGGCTTTCTGAGATCTTCTTGTGAGTCTCTATGAACCCATAACTCTTGCATTCTGTGTTCATGCACTATGTGCACTTCCAGCAAAGTATGCTGGAATTGGTATCTTTTCAGGCACTCTCCTTTAAAACAAGTATTTTCCTAATGGGTTTTCAGTTTTACAGCATGGAGCCTTTGATGGATGGAGTCTTACCTTCGAAGAACCTACTCTCCTGTAGTCCTACTCTCTCTGTGCAAAGTGTACGGTTTCTTTCTAAGGACACTGACTCTTTAACAGTCACAAATACCTTGTTTGCATCTACCCTGCTCTCAGTTTTACTGGCTTTGTGATCCTTTCCTTGAAAAATTGCACATTTTCACCTCTCTCTGCTCCTCTTACTGTTCTCTGTTATAGAATATTATTTTAAGATGTGTTACATTTGTATATGCTATGAACTATTTGTTTAATGATGCAAAGATGTGTTGCATTTGTTTAACTCTGTAAATCTGTGTTACTATGCCTGTCTAAAACATCTGATGATCTAATAAAGATCTGAATAGCCAATAGCAAGGCAAGAGAAAGGATAGGCAGGGCTGGCAGACAGAGGTAATAAATAGAAGGAGAAATCTGGGAGGAAAGAGAGAAGAAAGAGCAAGAGAATAAGAAGAGAGGTTACTAGGGGCTAGCCACACAGCCACACAGCCAGCCACAGAGTCAGAATGAAAGTAAGATATATAGAAGTAAGAAAGGGAAAAAGTCCAGAGGCAAAAGACAGATGGGATAATTTAAAGTTAAGAAAAGCTGGCAAGAAATGAGCCAAGCTAAGGTCAGGCATTTATAATTAAGAATAAGCCTCCATGTGTGATTTATTTGGGAGCTGGGTGGCGGCCCCCCAAAAGAACAAAAACAAGCAACAACGGTTCTCTTCCATTATGAATCTGGAAATGCAGTGAGCAAGCCACAGTCTGAATGCTGTGCTGAAATTTCCTCCCCCAAACAAATCAGTCAGTGGCTTTGGAATTCAGCTTTATTCTAATTATCAGGACATAGGCAGAATCAAATTGATTTTTTTCCAAAATATAACAGGAAAGCCTATAGTCCAGCTCCCCACAGAGTCAGTGTTCTCCCTGGAAACCTCACGAGCCTGACCTTTACTGTCTACATTTAATTGGCGATATGGTTTCCTGGATCCCACCAGAGTTGCCCACTAAGCTCTGTTTGCAGTGTTCTATAGATTCTCCAGCTTGCAGCAGCTCCAAACTCTTTCACCTTTCTCCCACAAATCAGCTCAGAAGGCCCAAGAGCCCCATGGTAAGACTGCAACATAACCACTTCCCTTTACCAATCTTCTGCATTGTTCGTATTTTCTCATTGGTGTGAAATACCTGTCAGAAGCAACTTAGGCAAGGAAGGATATGTACTAGCTCAGTTTATTGGTGAGGAAGGCAGGTAGTCATGGGAGTGAGTGCCTGTTTGTGGTATTGGGATGGTAGTCCGATCACATCTTAGCAAAGTAGAAAGAAAGCTCAATGGGAGGGGCAGTCTATAAACCTCCAGACCTGCCTCCAGGCTACCCATTTTCTTTAATGAAGCCTTACTTCCTAAAGATTCCACAATGTCTCAAAACAGTACCACCAGCTCTAACACATGAGCTGGTAGAGACATTTCACAACCAAACTATAACATGTGTCTGTGGTATGTGCACATTTGTGTGGAGGTGTACATGTGTGCATGAAGGTGCCTATGCACATGCATGCATACATCAGAAGTTGACATCAGATGTCTTCCTCTGTCACTCTCCAGCCACACTGGGGTTGCAGATGCATGACCTGGATTTTACATGGGTTCTGGGAATCTAAATTCAGGTCCTCATGCCTACACAATATGCACTTTACAACCTGATCCATCATCCCAGCCCAAACCGTAACACTCCTTTGTATAAAAGAATGTAAAAAGTAGAATAATATAGTCCTTTTCTCATTAACAAAAACAAGGATCTTAGAGGGCCTTACTGTTCAGCTTTACTTTTTTAATTAATTCTTTTGGAATCAGAGAGTCATATCATTGCAAGTTTATTCTATGATGCATCTCATTAGACTCCATCACCATCCATCAATCCTACCATTCTCCTGCTGCAAAGAGCCAGTTCAAACTCATGGCAATTCAAACTCAAATCATCCAATGTCTTCAGAATAGATCTGCTTAAGTCAAATACTTCTATAACAGGCTTCACCAACCACAAGTCTGAAAATTCAATAGCCAGCTTCTGGAAGGGTGGCAAACTGACCACTCCCCTTTCTGTAAGTCAACTTCTCTTCATGAACGAAGCCATTTTATTCCATGCCTGCTCCCACTAAAACCTGGCCATGCAAGTTTCTATTGTGATCCTTTTACAGCTCTCCCCTTGGCCTCTCTGAAATGTTAAGTTTTTATAACATATTGTGCTCATCATTTCACAATAAGTTCCTCCTTTGATGCTGGAGAGATGGCTGAGCAGTTAAGAGCACTGAATGCTCTTTCAGGGCAAGGCTTTTGTTCTCAGTACCTACACAGCGGCTCACAACTTTCTATAACTCCAGTTCCAATGGACACAATGCCTTCTTCTTGCTTTCATGGACAAGGCATGCACACAGTTGTGCATGCATACATACATGCAGGAAAAACACTCATCCGTATAAAATTTAAAAATCTCTAAAAGAAAAAGAAAAATAGTAAAAGGAAAAAAGATGATCCTGCTTGTGCTATTCTGTGCTTGCTAAACTTTAAATACAAACACTGCTTAATGATGAAGATGCTTTCTGAGGAATGTGTCTTTGCACTACTTTATTATTGTCTGACTATCATAGAGTATACTTACACAAGCTATGATTGCTATAATGTCACTCCATAATATAATATTATTGGACCACTGTCATATGTACAATCTGCTGTTGACTGAAACATTATTATGCAGCAAATTGTTGTTAAATAAGTAGTTGTTAAATTGGGGGGGGGGGCGGAAATGTACCATTCAGACCTTGAAATAAAATTGGACTGTTGTGATAGGATAGCCTTACAGGGCTATTTTATTATTCGATTTTAATGATGTAAAAATGATAGTGGTCAAAACACTCATCTCATTCTGGAATCATCACTTGGTTAAACTTTTTAAGCCTCAGTTGTTCCTGCTTTGTCATCTACCTCTCAACTCCAAGAAACTGAGTCAGCCCTTAGATCCTGGACCGCTCAGCTACCTGGAGACTCCCCTCTTTAGACAAGGCAGGAGAAATGTAGACAATAGGAGGGTATTGCTTGACAATGAATTTCCTCACAAGGAAATAGGGAGATAGTGAAACTAATCATGTGAGTCTCCAAAGATCAACCATCTTTCCACATGGGGCTATAACTACAGAAGAATGTTGAGAAAGAGAAAGGTGACGTTGCTGGATTTCAAGATGGAGGAAGGGCAGGAGCCAATGAACTTGGGCAGCTCCTAGCAGTTAAAACAGATAACGGTGGCCAGAGTCTCCAGAAGGAGACCCTGCAGACACTTCAATGTAGCCCAATGAGACTCGAGGCAAAGTTCCTACTTACTTGGTGTTCTTTTCAAGTACTGGGTTTATGGTAAATTGTTGAAGCAACCATAGGAAACTGAGACACATTCCTCATTTTTGGCAGTCCTGAACTAAATCAGCATCTATCCACCCCCGAATCAAAACACGGAAAGTAAATCACAACTGCCGCCTGACAAAAATGTTCCTGAGTCCCTACGACTTGCCCCCCTTTATCACTACCTTCTCCCTCTACTTTCTCACACCTCGCCCACCAGTTCACAGTGGTGGCTTGTCTCCTTTGACACTACATTTCAGGACACATCAAGACCTGCCCACTCTTTCCCTGTCCCTGTCTTCACCTTCCTCTAGGGAGGCTCCCTCGTTCATGTCTCTTTTAATTTTTCTCCTCTTCTACTTCTACGCACAACAGTTTTAATCATATCACTGAGAGTAAGATCAGTAAAGTGAGTCTGGATAAACACTGGGAAATGTCTTCCAGAAGTGGATGTGGTCACTTGCAACTTCCAATTTACATCAGTACACTAACGTAAGTTTGGGAGCAGATGATCTAGATAGCACATTTTGTTTCTAAGAGCCTTATAAAAGTCACGTCTTCCTCTTAACTTATAAATGTTTACATAGTAATGAACTAAGAGGAAACATTTAAAGCAGTCCAAGTATGAGAACAATGCATTTGCAGAAGAAAATTATCTGTCCCTTCAGAGCAGTGATATGAGACTCAGACGAAACATTCTAAATGAAATGGATTCTTTATTATGTCTTAGAATTGAGCCTTGTGTCTGGTATGACATGGTCAGAAGTGTTGGATAGATGATGCTGCAGCTCATAAACCCAGTTAATTATACTAAAGCAAGAGCTTTGGACCGGAGGTTACTACCAACATAAGCTCTAGAGTCAGTAAATCTACTAGGAAGCACCTAGAACTTTCATAAGAGACCAGGTGACTCCAGCTTCCAGGTGGCATGAGGATATGTGTACACTTAAGTTACTTTGCACTGTGTAGTATAGAATACTGTGGAGATGTAATATAGAATATATATATATATATATATATATATATATAGAGAGAGAGAGAGAGAGAGAGAGATGATAGATATAGATATAGATATAGAATTTTATGGAGATACAAATGCCACATGTGTATGTCTAGAGAAGTAACATATTTATAGACTGTGGTACTTCTCACTTCTGCTCCTGTGGGTCTTTCCTGGCCTGCATCACTTTAGAAGAGCCATGATAGGATAAGATACAGCTGGTATGATCTTAACTCCATCTATATGATGACTGGTGTGAGTTGTACTATATCAATAGTATTCAAACAAAACTTGAAAGAACTCTTGGCTTGGGCAGAAACGTAAGAGGAATTAAGTGGACAGACTTAGAGGTTCCATTCCAACTTTCATCAAAACACCAGCTTTTTAAAATGTTTCCTGTGTGAACAATCACTGCTCACTCACGTGTGGTTTTATAGATAGAAATCATTTTCATTAAGAATAACTAACAGTCACCGAGTGCAGTAGTTTAAAAGTGGTGTCTACCTTTTTCTTGTTTTAAATTAGATACATTAAAATCATACATGCATTATTTTCATGCTTGGACTGATCAAACGTTTCCTCTTTCTTCATTTCCATGTAAACATTTGTAAGCTCCCTCCGTCTTTAATACGAGTCAGGTGATGAGGCTCAGGCTGTCAGGCTCCCACAGCAAGCATGTTTTCTTGCTGAGTGAGCCATCTTGTTTGTCCTAGAAGGATCTTAAGCTGAGACTAATTCACACTTACACTAAGAACTTTTAACAAGTACTGAAAAGGGAGGTCTGGGATTGGGTCCTTGACATTTTTTCAAACAGTTTGTATGATCAAAGCTATCACAGACCTGGATAGTGTGGAGCTTCGAGTGCATGATGACGATGACATACACTTCTTCTTGCAGCACCTTGTGCTGGCCCCAGAGAGCAAGCCTTCACATTCTTTCCATGGCAGCTGATTCTTTGGTACAGGCTTTACCTTTTCTCCTTCTTCTTTTCTCCTTTCTTCCTTACACAACAAGGCTTTAACACTGCACCCACACTGTAGGAATAAACTCCAGACTGGAAAGGGAAATTCTTGCAGGGTCAAGGAACTGGGCCACAATTCCAGAATGAGTTGGGCCTTGGAAATCTGTTTTCTAGGCAAACACTCTACCACCGAGCCACACTCCTGTCTTAGGGTTTCTATTCTGTGATAAAACAGCATGACCAACAGCAACTTGGAAAGGAAAGAGTTGATTTCACATCATGCTTCCAGGTAACAGTCCATCACCAAAGGAAGTCACGACAGGAACTCAAAACTGGGAAGAAACCTGGAGGCAGGAACTGAAGCAGAAGCATGAGCAAGTGCTGCTTACTGCCTTGCTTGGCCTGCTTTCTGAAAGTACCCATGACCACCAGCCCAGGAGGGGCACCGCCCACAGTGTTGGGCTCTCCCACATCAAATCATCCATCAAGAAAATTCACCACAGGCTTGCCCACAGGCCAACCTTATGGGAGCATTTTCTCAGTTGAGGTTCCCTCTTCCCAAATGACTCTAGCTTTAGTCATAAAACTAACCAGCACACCTCCTTATCCCAGAATCTGTTTTCTAAATGGCAAGGCCTGGAAAGAAAAAGTTGAGATGGTATTTCTGGAGTCAATTGCTATCTCTGCAAACAAAGAGGAAAAATGAAAATTTGAATACACTTGGGACTGGTTAAAATACTAAGCAAGTGTGAAGGTTGGCTCTTCTTTGATGTCAGTCTAACTGACAGGAAAGACTTTAGCTCTCTATAAAGAAAAACGTCACAGGAGAGACCATTGTAACTGTGGATGGAGACAGAACTGTAAAAGGAAATGTGAAGCAAGGTGTCTCAGTAGAATCAGGAATCCAGTAATTTCTCCCTGCTTCCAGATGTCAGAGGAACTGACTCCTTAGAAAGCATGCTAGAAGTTCATGGCTCCTTATATGTGCTTTTAGATATTAACTGCTTCAAATTTTTCAAATATGACTCAAAAATTAGGAATTTGTATCTTTTGGTATATTAGGAGTCTAAATTGAGAAGTTCAGAAACGCTCCAGACTTAATGTCTAGTGCTTAAGCCAAGGATTCTAAAGTACAATTCATCTGTGCCTATAGGTTTTTACATAGTAATACTAACCCCAGAGTGCTGATGAATTTTTCATTTGGGGGGCAGGGAGCTTGAATTTTACCTTGTTTGAAACAAGAGCATTTGTCACTATGTTGCAGATGGCTCGTGGCTCTTTTATTGTCATATATAATATAACATAACACAATATAACAGTCCACAAAGTGGAGCGGGGGCAGCCTTTGGATTTCTTTTTTCAACTTAGTTCTCTTCAATCATTTGTGATGACTTTAGAGCTATGTTTTGGGTGCCTGAGTGAGTAGTAAGTCTAACGCATTGCTCTGTCAGTCCTTGATTAAGGATTGAACATGTTTTCAGGGTAGGAACACAGCAAGTTTAGATTGAGACATATGAAAGTTCAGATAGATTTTGAGGCAAGAAGAAAACATGTGAATATGATAATTTGATCTAGATATCAAGAAAGAGGTCTTGATTACTTTCCTCTCATCAAAATGGGAGGTTGAGGGAAAGGTTGAAAGATAAAATGTCCATGCAATGTCACCAAAACATTTTTAATTATTTCTTTTTTTGAGATTATAATATAATTACATCATTTCCCCCTTCCCTTTCCTCCCTCCAAAACTTCCCATATACCCATCCTTGCTTTGGGGAACTATGCTCTTGGTATCTTTAGTAGTACTGCATGTCCTGTTTCTTGTAATGACATTGTAGTATGCCACATCCTGCATGCCAGCGGGTGGGAGGACACAAAAGTCAGTGGGAGAACTTGAGCAGAGCACATGTGACTGCCAGGCTGTGACCTAAGTCCACCCACTCATTTGGAAGTACAACCCCTCCCCCAAAGCACAAGCCTGTACACTGGGACACCAAAGCTTTCTACCCTTCACAATAACACCACCAACTCATCACCAACACTGTAGTATTCAGCTTTAGCAAATTGGAAATAACAGCAGTACCTGCTTAACAGATTCTGTGAGAAGTAAAAAAAAAAAAATAATGCATGATTAACAACAGCCACAGTACTTCCTGTTTAGCAAGCACATTAAATATTAGTGATGGTGCTAAGGAGAAAGGTCACACTATAACTCATAACCACAATATGATACTAAAACTCTTAAGAAATTAGATACACATATTTATTCCCAAAAGTTGAATACTGAGCATACATCATCACAGTTTAAATTTTTAAAAGTTGACCAATACATCCAAATATGGCTACTACCTTGTATCTATGCAACCATATATGGATAGTCAGTAACTATTCTCTGGATAACATCAAGCAGGTAAATTAAGATATTTCATTTCTGTCTGTTGATTGAAGGTTTTTTATTCAGTTGTTCTACAAAAACTTTTGCATTATTTAACTAAATCATAGCACATTAATGCTGGGGATGCTGTGAATGTGTTGCTCTGATTGATTGAAAAATAAAATGCTGATTGGCCAGTAGCCAGGCAGGAAGTATAGTATAGGTGGGATAAGCAGAGAAGAGAATTCTGGGAGGTGGAAGGCTGAGTCAGGAGACACTGCCAGCCACCACTGCCATGAGAAGCAAGATGTAAGGATACCGGTAAGCCATGAGCCATGTGGCAAGGTATAGATTTATGGATATGGGTTAATTTAAGATATAAGAACTAGAAAGCAAGAAGCCTGCCACGGCCATACAGTTTATAAGTAATATAAATCTCTGTGTGCTTACTTGGGTCTGAGCGGCTGCAGGGGCCAGGTGGACACAGGAAAACTACAGCTATACATTAATAAAATTTAGATGATATTTTTAGTTTGATTTATAATGTAGCTCATCATCTTGAAATAAATTAGAGCATTATCATTTTTAATTATTAGATTATATTGATAATATGAAGTAGAGGTTAAGAAATCTGTCTTAGATACATAAAACCTCCAAGCATAAGGTTATTCATTTTAATATCTACAGTTTCATAACAAATATCTTAAAAATATTTTTAGAAGAATAGAAAGTGTGAAAGTAGGGTGAGATCTTGGGCTTTAGGATAAAACATCTGTAGACAGGTTAAGCTTACTATGGATCCCACCAGAAAGAATCATTTCATAACCAGGAAGGCTAAAAATATGCACATATGACTTGATAAGGGTTCTTGACATATAGTACCTACACCAGCATTGTCCAGATAAACAGGGAAGATGTCAGATGTGTAAATTCTGAGGCTCCACCCAAGATCCCTATAGAAACTGGTGGTCAGCATTGGAGCTCCACAGCCGATCCCGAAACACCTATGTTCTGAAAATCTTTGAGGAAGAAGGCAAAAAGGGAGCCCAGAGACTCATAGAGACTAGAAGTATTTAAAACATCAAAATGTGGAACTGGTCAAGACACAGTGACTCTGCTCCCAGAATTGTGCTTTCACCTGAGGCAATTCCCACCATTTCACTGCAGGTGCCTTGTACACTTCATAGTTTCTACTTACTGGTTGCCCAACAAAGATCTGAAAGGAATTTGATACAAGACAAAGTAAGGGAACTTGATCTGTTTAAGTCCTTGAAGGCAGAGGATGCTCTTATTTCTTCTTGAGCCCCTCCCCCTTTTCACTGATAGTACTCAATGCCTTTTCATCGGATGAATGAGACGCAACTGGGAAGGGCTTGCTCAGGTGGTCCCTTGAGCAATCTGATCAGAATGATGAAAAGATCTGATTTGAGTTTCAACGTCAGCCACGGCACCTTGCACCAGCTAATCTCTTCTAAGCTTTATTTTTCCTTGATAACAATTTCTATGCCACAGAACTACTCTGTGGATTAGAAGAGAAATATATGGGAAAGACATAATGAAGTGACTGGAATATAACATCGGTGTGATTATTACAACAGTAGCACTTGTGAGGATGCAGTGTTTAAGGCCTTGGTATCATTCAATCCATCTTATAAAGCCCACCACTGTGAAAAAAGGAACGAAACTGTCCCTACTGAAGTTCTTGCTTCAATAACAAGGTCCAGTGTCTCGTGTTTAACTCTGCAAAATATCCACGTGTCCAGTTTCCACTCTGTGATAATTCCAGTCCTTCGTTCTTATGATAGAAAGAAAGACAGGAAGGAAGTAAAGGGCAAATCTTCCTGAAGTTATTTTGTCCTAATTGTTTAAAGCACATATGTTACAGGAGAACTGGATTAAGACTAAACAGCTTCATTTCAAAATCAAAACATCTTCATACATTAGTTATTTATGTGAAACCTCATCCGGAATTCAAAATTTATAATTGTTGAAATCATTGAATAAACACAGATAGATACAGAGCCCTCCCATAATTGGGTTTCTGATTTCCCTCTCCTTTGGAATAGCTGTTTATAAGATATGAAATGGCTGCTTGCTGCTGCCTTGTCCTGAGTCCAGGTGGAGGGATGCTTGTTTAGTTTGCACAGGGCACTCACTGTCTTCTCTATGCTACAAGATAGCATGGGCTCGGGCTAGGAAAACAGCCCTTCCAAACAGAGCAGCCTGTGTGCTTGACCACTGGAAGCAGTCCCCACCAAACCCTGATAGAAAACAGCACTTGGGCATCAGGGGGAGACGTGAGCAGCAGTGAGAGCAAGGGAGACTCCTCTAAGCTTAGAAGAACCTGCAGCAGGCTTAGCTCCGTCATAGAGCACTTGTCTAGCATGCTCAGGCCCTAGGCTTGATCCCTCTCCTTCAGGGAGAAAAAAAAAATGCAGGAGTTATTTCACAGAACACCATGGAGTAGCTCCATGGATACTTCTGATACCAATTCTAATTATCCTGGGTGGTGGTGGTGCATGCCTTTAATCCCAGTACTGGGGGAGGCAGAGGGAAGTGGATCTCTGTGAGTTCGAGACCAGCCTTGTCTAAAAAATGAGTTCCAGGACACTGGGACTGTCACACAGGGAAACACTGTCTCAAAAAAAAAATTTTTTTTTTAAATCCTAATTACAATGTGTCTGAGAGGTCACAGATGAAAAGGGGTTTCTTTTCATACAAGCTTCCAGTGGGCTAAATTTCAGAAGCACCTTGAACATTTGTATTTCTTCTCTCCATGGACTCAGCTACAGGCAGCTATAGAAAATCCCATCCTTCTACTTCTGTGCATTTATGAATATTTTTAGTGTTTTTTTCTCTTATTGTGTTTTATCTTGTTTTGTTATTATCAACTCCTCGATTTTGCTCAATGTCTTATTTAAACCTTACCTTTCCTCACAGCCAGATCAGCCACCAGGCGCTGGTTTTTTGTTTGTTTGTTTTGTTTTATTTTTTGTTTATGTCTTCAAACTTTTCTTCAAATTCTACATCTGCATTGCAGTTGCATCCATCCCAACCACAAGAGCTCAGCTCTGAAACCCATCTGTTTAGGATGGAGGTCAAGAGCAAGGACCCTGAAACATCAGTGAATGAACCCATCTAGAAAGAATGGCATCAGCTGAGTGTGGTACCTCACATCTGCAATCTGCACTAGGGATGCTGTGGCAGGAGGATTTCTAAGAGTTTGAAGCTATCCTGGACTACATAATGAATTTCGGGCAAACCTGGGCTGTAGAGTGAGGCTTTCTCCAGAACAAACAATCAAACACCTTTCCCCAATCACCAGAGATTCTGATTTTACTGTGCTGAGGAGGACAAAGAAAACAGAACAAGACTACTCTTGTGTTCTGTTCTTTTTTTTTTTCATGCAACCAGTGTGTGTGTGTGTGTGTGTGTGTGTGTGTGTGTGTGTGTGTGTAATTGAGGTCAGCAGGACCATATTATAATGCTTTTAGCATGGGTCTAATCCACATGTAATTACAGTACTACCTTATGCCTTCCTTCTTAAAATTCTGTTGTTTATTTACACTTTCTTTTTTATTTCTCAGATTCATTTAATGCTCCTCAACATAGTGAATAAACTTTGACAGGATAATGGGAGTAGGAAAGTTGTAAGCAAAATAAGTTTTATAATGTAAACTTAATTTATAGAAATGTTATTGCTGATGGCCTCTAGGGGGCGCTCAAGCCTCCTTTCACCCACTTCCCTTCTTGGCAATCCCCTGGAGAAGCATTGCTTACTTTTCTGATGTTATTGCTTAGTTCCTATTCCATACCACTGCATTGTCAAGTTTACATACATTTACATACATTACATTGTCATAATGAGGGTGTGGCCTTCTTTGGATTCCTTTGTTAATAAGTTCAGTGGAAAAGAGAGGGTAAGATGGCAAGTGGATTTTTTGTTTGGAGACAAGTAGTTCATAGCATTGACTAATTAGACACGTTATCAATGGAGCAGAGAGTTCTTCCCAGAACCCACTGAGACTTCTTGGAGTTCTGTATTAGTTTAGTCCCTAACCTCATAGCTAAGGAACATATTTTCTTTGCTTTACCTTGTCATACATCACTGTCATCATCGGTCTGATTTTCCCCCTTCCCCCTGACCACAGCTTCCCAGCATCTCCCTTCAAGCCTCCAGAGAACACATAGTGTGGGAATATAAGTCAGGAAGCTCCCTGATGAAATGCTGTTGGTTTCATTAAAAGAAAAAGAGAAAAGTGGAGATGAGAAAGAAAAGCTACTGCTCATAACTCATCTTTGAAAAGATGAAGGAAGTCCCAAACGCCAACACTGAACCTCTTAGTTTGAGTAGCAGAATGATACCAGTGCCCATCAACATGTCCACAGAGACTTAAAAGAACTATTCTGTACCTGCAGAAAGGGAGGAGATCCCTTTTATGCCTTCATGATGGGTGCTGTGGCTGGTACCTCTGTTACAAAAGGCAGGTTAACAAGAGAAAAGCATAGCAAGTTTATTCAACCATAGTTTTACTTGACAAAGGAAACCAAGCTGAAGGCCTATAGAATCAGGACAAACTGCCCATTTTATGAATGAGCTAATGAGATACAGACAACCATGTAGACATGGGAGATGCCTGCACAAAGGGGAAAGTAACAGGCAAGGCCTCTCTGTTTCAATTCTTCATGACTACCTTCTGGAGCAGTCCTTTCTTCTGGGTATAGAGCAGGTCCTTTGGGGAGTGTGGGAGATACATGATGTGCAATCACAAAAGACAGCTCTTAAGTTTTCTTTACTGCCAGTCCTTCCACAGAAAGGTAGGGGCAAAACTGTGTCATAATTTAGGGGAACAGGATTGCAGGTTTCTCTGTCCTGCTTTGGGGGAAAAAAAACTCTACTTCTTTTGAGAGAGAGAGAGAGGTGGGGGAGAAGCTCAGAGAGAAACTTTGCTCCTGAGTCCTCTTCACACGCTTTCACTTTGGGTTGTCACTTTCTGTCCCCACCTCCAAAAACAGACAAAAATGTCAACCTGAACTATTAGTAAGCAATTACCAGATTCTGGCCGAAACAGCAGTGTCCAGACTTCAGTCTGCTTGAGATTCTGAAGTGAAATACCACTGGCTTAGGAACAGAAATTTAGCTGGGTATAATGGATCCCAGCAGAGCCCCAGCTATGAATATCACTACAAGTCTGAGACTGGAGTGTGATACATAACTCCAGAACAACCCAGGGTAGAGTATAAGACTTTGTCTCAAATTAAAAAAAAAAAAAAAGAATAGAAATTTATTTTCACACATTCAGACACTGGGAGCAAATCTAAGATCAAAGGGACACCTAATTGTCTAATTTCCTTCCTGGGCCCTCTTGCAGCCTTCTTGCTGTGTCCTGATACTGCTCACGAGGGCTCTGTTGTCTGTCAGTCAGGAAGGCACTAATCCCATTATGAAGGCTCCACCTTGACCTCTTTTTCTAAATCCAATTATCTCCCAAAGGACCCATCTCAGAATACTTACAGTTCCCATCACATTGAGGGTCAGGACTTCAGCGCATGAATTTCATGTGGGAGTGGAGAGATACAGCTCAATCTATTCCAATAAGAGAGGGTTAAATCAGAAGCCTTCATAACATGGTCTAGACTCAGGGGAAACAAGAGTAAACCTGGATAAAAAGAGACTAGAATGAGGCCTCCACTTATCTCTTCTTATCATCTACTTGTCTCTTACTTCTTATCTTACACGTATCCCGTTACTTCACTTTAGAAGCACGACTTACAACAACCAAAAAAACTATTATAGATCTTCAAGGCAGCCAAGCCACTCCTTCTGCTCCATCTTTTAGCCACACAGTTACCTCAAAACAGCTCTCAAACACATTCCTTTGTCTTGAGTTCATAACCTTCCAAAGAAGAGTGTCGGTATGATTCAAATATATTAACAGATTCCAAATGCTATAATTGGGTCACATTAAAACTCTTGGTGGTTGATCAGAAGTTATAGAATGTCCTTAGATGTCCACTACCTTTCTATGGTTAATTGAACTCATTGCCCCCATGGCTGTGGTGAGTTCTTAAATTCTAATCTCATTTGAGGAGATACCATCCAATATCTCTACTTCAAAAACCTCAGAAAGAAATTCTGCAGCCCAACAGTTAATGTAGCCTCGTTGCTTCAAAGAATCCCTATGCACTTCAGGATAGGTAGTCCTCAAAGCCATAGGTTCCATATGGCGGGGATTCTGATATTAATCTTGTTCTGCTTGACCTACCCCCATTCTCAGCATCATTGTGGCTTTCGACACACAGCATATGAATGGAAAGGAAAAGGATTTAGATGATACTCCATCAATATGCTTAAACAAATCAATTGGACATCAACTACCCTAAGCTGGGCCAAACTTCTCAAGTTAAAACACAGTCTTGCTTTTTAGGCAAGTGTAGGGGTCAACTGTGCAGGCCATCCTTACTCTGACTAACCACGAGAAAACTCTGGGAGGGTCATTTCTTACCATCTCTACGGGCTGGATAATTTACTAGAATACTTGACAGCACTATATTGATCATTACAATATTTATGACCAAATTAAAGAGAGAAATGCACATGTTGTGGAATATTAATTTAAGATGTGTTACATTTGTTTATGCTGTGAAATATTTGTTTAATGATGCAATGGTGTGTTGCATTCTTTTATGTTGCATTTATTTAATTCTGTGAAGCTGCGTCATTTTGCCTGCCTAGAACACCTGATTGGTCTAATAAAGAGCTGAACAGTCAATAGTGAGGCAGGAGAAAGGATAGGCGGAGCTGCCAGGCAGAGAGAATATATAGAAGACGAGAGAAGAGGAGGGAGGAGCAAGAAAAGAAGAAGGACACCAGACCAGGGGCCAGGCACCCAGCCACACAGCCAGCAACCGAGTAAGAAGGGAAAAAAGATATATAGAATAAAGAAAGGTAAAAAGCCCAGAGGCAAAATGTAGACAAAGAGAAATGGGTTAATTTAAGTTAGAAAAATTGGCTACAAACAAGCCAAGCTAAGGCCAGGCATTCATAAGTAAGAATAAGTCTCCATGTATTTATTTGGGTGATGGGTGTCAGGCCCCCCAAAGAGTAAAAAAAAAAAAAAATCTATATGCACAAGGTAAGTTCTGGGACGGTTCCAGATTTGAAGCCTCTACTGTTCTCTCCCCCAACATACTTGTCATTATTCTCCTGCCCTTTCATGCATGACAGCATGCAGAGAAGTACCAATTAGTGAAGCCCATCCATTTGCCATGCTCCAGAGTTTTATTGTAATTTCAATACATGAGCAACACTGATAGGAATACTGTCCAGTCCACGTGTTTGAACTCAACTCCCTCCATTGCTTTCCAGAGGCCAGGTCAATATATATCACTGTGGCTCAAAGCCCCAATCCCTCTAATTATGTGGTTGGCTTTTCTGAGTGACCAGATCCATATCCTGAGTCATTTCACTAATGCTAACTACCAAATGTCCCACCATGAGTCATTCTGTTAAACTCTCAGGGTCTATGATGAATCACAAAGAGACAGTCCTTATCACTCAGGAAATTCCAAGACAGAAATATTATACACAAAGAAGACAAGTTCTTTCCTGGTCTGTTTAGTGGCTAGTCCAGCAAGGAGGAAATGCTACCTCTTTCATGATGGAAGAAGCCAACTAAAATAAACCTTATGGCAGCTAATGGATCTCAGCTGCTGACAAAGTGGCTCAACAGCCATGACTGGGTCAACCTCGGTGCTAAGAAGTCAGGTTGCTGAATTCATGGATAATCTCTATTCTACTGTGAGAACCACTTTGCTCATGAGATCATTGGGTGACAGCAAAGAGTGCTTGGGGAAAAAGACTAACTGGTACCCAAAGGATGAGTCTTCCCATATACTCAATTGCTAAATTCTCTTCTGTTGAAGTTACTCTTTGGTGAACATTTACATGAGACACATATTTTCATGCTTCCCCCATTCATGAAAGCCTACTCACACTCTAAATTTCCAACCATCTAGTCCTGTTCATCCCAGTTGCTGCCCTCCCGGTGACACTATAAGCTACAGCCCACAAATTGATGTGGACTCATTTGGCTGGCCACTACTTCTCCTAAGTAAAGTGAACAAGAAGTTATACTGCTCAAACTTCTGCCTGCTGAGATTTCCTTTCACCGTTATCCTTCAGATCTACCCCTACAAATGGCTGTAACACAACCACAGCCACTTGCAGATAGCATCTCTAAAATAGGCCAAGTCTTTTCTTATCCTGTCAGTTTATCAGAGGGCATTCCCCTAGGAGACCAGGGTAAAAGTCTAAGAGAACTATTGTAACGCTAGAGACCATGAGCATTTGAGCTGCTTAATCCTTGTAGCTGACTTTATGGCTTGGGGGGCAGGAGGCTAATAACACTCAGGTCATGATGGGATACTCAAGTTGCGTGGTTACTTGGTGACCTGTGGTTAACCATTATTCTCTTCTGAGGCCAAATATAAAGCCAAGAACTACTTCTCAGGGGCCTCTTTTATCTGAAGAGAATGTCATGGTCTTGTTCCAAAATCCTCTGCATCTGGGATGTAATTTATCCACAGGGACTTGTCAAAGGATTTGAACCTGCCAGTGGTACATCAAGTACCAATGGATCTGCTACTTGATATGGGCTACAGAACAGAACATCCACAACAGTCTAAAATTTTACAGCACTTGCTTTTATTCTGTGCATCATTCAAAACCAGCAGTGTTTAAGGTGTAGGGAGGATTAAGTGAATGAGAGTAACACAACCAATTGAGGATTATATCACATCTAAAATCCAAAGGAGACCAATAGACACTCTGGGTTATTTATTGGCTATAGGAGATACCACTTGCAACAACATTCCTTCGTTGTGGAAAGGATATCTGTTTTTTTGAGTATATTAGTTGCTTTATTATTTTTATTACATTAGTACTGACATATCTGATGAGCAGATATTGCTACCTAAACCCAAATAAAAGTTACACTGAAACCAATGCCAATCCCATAGTGAGAGAATTAAAGTACTGAAAATATGATCAAGTGCAATTCTCTGGAGTATTGTGCCAATTGTGAAATTTTGACATCATCCTTAGAGACTATAAATTTACTCTTAAGGATTATTTTCTTTTGTAAAAATATCTTTGTCAGTATTTATTTATATGTTAAATATTTAAATATTTAAAATAAATGTTATTCTCTCCTTGGAGAAGTTCATACAACATGTTTTGAACATATCCCCCCCCCCAATTCCTCCAGATCCAAAACCTCTTTCCTACCTACCCAATATTGTTTCCCTTTTTAAAAAAAAAAAAAAACTATCAAGCCCAATTGGAGCTCCCCATATATTCTTGGGTTTGTGGCCTTCCACTAGTGTGTGGTCAACTTACCAGGGACTACACTCTTGAGAAAATGGACTCTCCTTCTTCCAGAAGCTATGAATTGCCAACAGCTCCTTGACTAAAGGATGGGACTTCACACCCACCTCTATTTTCAGTGCTGGTATTTGGTCTGGCTTGGGCTTTCACAGGTTTTCTACACATTGTCATAACTACTACGAGTTCACATGTACCGATATGCTGTGGGATGTTGTTCTGTATGCTGTGAATATGTGTTGCTCTGATTGGTTGATAAGTAAAATGCTGATTGACCAGTAGCCAGGCAAGAAGTATAGGTGGGGTGAGCAGACAAGGAGAATTCTGGGAAGAGGAAGGGCTGAGCCAGAATTCACCAGCCAGACACAGAGGAAGCAAGATGACAAGACAGAACTGAGAAAAGGTACCAAGCCACAGGCTAAATTCTTAAATAAGAATTATGGGTTAAATTAAGAGTAAGAGCTAGTAATAAGCCTGAGCTAATGGCCAAGCAGTTATAATTAATATAAGCCTCTGTATGCTTACTTGGGGGACGTGAGTGGGAGAGATTTGTCCTGACCGACACAGGAAAACTTCTAACTACACCACCTCACTGCTGTGTTCAGTACACACTGTCTCATTGTAGTCATCCTCTGCCTCTGGCTTGCTCTTTCTGTCCTTCCTTCTACAATGATCCCTGAGCCTTGGGAGTAGAGTTGTCCCATTTGGGGCTGACCATTCTTCAATTTCTTATTCTCTGTACCTTGGCCAGTTGTTGGCCTCTGTGTAACCACCATCTACTGCAAATAGAGCTTTTCTGATGAGGATTGAGATACACATTAATCTATGGGTATAATGATAAATCATTAGTAATCCGTTTAATACTATGTCCATTTAGCAGAATAAAGTTCTGGGTTTTACCCTAGTGCCTATGATGTGTCTATCAAAAAGCTTTTGATCTGATGATGATGCCTGGTATGGGTTTAATTTTGTTGAGTGGGACTTGAATCCAATCAAAAATGTTTGGTTACTAATGCTCATGACACATTGCCCCAGTGGGCATGTCTTAGCCGGCTAGTCATTATTGTAGCTTGAAGGATTCACTGATGGATAAGAATGATTATCACTTTTTTCTTCCAGTACCATGCAAACACATTCCAAAACTATAAAAATTATCCAGTAGTGTTAAAGCTTCCAGGTCAGTATCAGCTTGATATTTCCATGTTCTATGACTCAAGTGTACAATTCCTTCAGCAATAGGGTCTTACCAAAAAATTCTAGATGGTAACCAAGATCATTGGCAATAGCCTATACAATTTGAGGGTCTATAGGACCTCACTGGCCAACAACTCTAAAAATAGTAACCCATTCCATATATATCAACCATGAAAGAAAATATTAGTAGGTAAAAACCAAAAGTGTTTTGGATATAAAAAGCATTAGAAAAAACTTAGGAGAAATTGAATGGAAATATGCTTTCAAGGAGAAAAAGAAATGATGTAAAATTTCCAATCACAAAGCAAATACTTGTGTATTTTAAACAGTGATAGCAAAAGTTAACTTGGAGAGTTTCTGACACAACCATCAACTATTTACAAAAGTAAGATAGATAGATAGATAGATAGATAGATAGATAGATAGATAGATAGATATGCATTATATATAATAAATATTGGCATCTTTAAACTAAAGGATATATATATATATATATAAAGATACATCTATATCTTTAAACTAAAGGATATATACATATATATGTATAAATGCATATATATCCTTCTACAGTAGTAGGTTTCCATGTGATTTTTTAAAAGGAATTTTGTGTTATTTATCCCTCCCTAGATTATTTTCTCTCCCACCACATTTAACCCTTTCTAGAGATAAAATTATAAGAAAGAAATCATTTCCCTTTCCTTAGATACTATATTTTGCTAAATGAATATGTCAAATTACACACTCTAAAATGAAATTTAGATGATTGCAAGTTTTCTGTAGAATGTGGCAAGCATCCCCAGCTGGGGCATTGGTCACCAACCTCTGTTTTTACGCCCCTGTAAAGGGACTAAAAAAAATAACCTCTCATCAAAAATATTTAACTATACAATCATAGCTTTCCTCAGTTAAATAATTGGTGATCTAGGTTCATTTCCGTTGCTGTAATAAAACAAATGAAAACAACTTAGAGGAAAAAAAGGTTTATTTGGCTTGTACTCTGGTCACAGTCAATCACTGAGAGCAGTAACAGCAGGAAATTGAAGGCAGGACTACTTGCTATTCTACAGACTACCTCTAGCCAAGGAACTTTGGAGGAATGCTGTTGGATGGCTCACTGACCCATGCTTAGCTAGTTTTCTTATACAGACCAGGACCACCTGCTCAGGGAATGATGCTGCCCACAGTGGGCTGGGCCTTCCTACATCAATTGATAATCAAGATAATTCCCCACAAGCATGCTCATAGACTAATCTTATCTGGGCAATCACTCAACTTCAACTCCTTTCCCGGGTGACTGTAGGCTCTGTCCAGTTGGCAATCAACTAAGACAACTGGAAATTATGTAAATCCAACTGCATTATAAATATTGACATTTTAAACTAAAGCTGCAACTGTTACTTTTGTGTGATGGTTGGGTCAGAAACTCTCTAAGTTTACTTTTACTGTCACCCATTGTTTAAAATACACGTGTATTTGCTTTGTGATTGGAAATTTTACATCATTTCTTTTTCTCCTTGAAAGCATATTTCCATTCAATTTCCCCTAAGGTTTTTTTCTAATGCTTTTTATATTCAAAACACTTTTGGTTTTTACCCACTCATATTTCCTTTCACTGTTGACTATGATATCTTTTCTATTTATTTCCTGTAACTATAGGACTCTAGCTATTTCTTATATTTGTAGTCCTGGATTACAAGCCTGGAGAAATGGCTTTACAGTGTAGAGCCTTTACTACTATTTTTGCAGATGACCCACATTTGGTTCCCAATATCTGTAACTCTAGCTCCAGGTGGTCTGAACCCTCTCCTGGTCTCCATGGACTCCTATACTCATAGGCATGTACCTACACACAGACATATGCCCATAGACATACTTAAAATAAATCTTTTGAAATAGATTTGTTCTGAATTGAATTATAATTGTTAGTAGTATGCAATTCTTTGAGTAATATATAAAAAATGTATTGTAATTATATAACTCAGATTGTGTGATGGTTAATTTATATTGCAATCCACTGAATAATATATAAAATATAATTTTTATGAAAAAATTATGTTTATTTATATGTTATTTATTTATTTTTAAACAAGTTTTTTTCATTTTATATACCAATCCCAGTTCCCCCTCCCTCCCCTTCTCCAGTCCCCCCTCCTCCCCCCATCCCACTCCCCATCCACTCCTCAGAGAGGGTAAGGCCTCTTTGGGGGAGTCAACAAAGTCTGGCATACTAAATTGAGGCAGGACCAAGTCCCTCCCCACTGTGTCAAGGCTGAGCAAGGTATCCCACCCTAGGGAATGTGTTCCAAAAAGCCATTTCATGCACCTGGGATAAGTCCTGGTCCGACTGCCAGGGGCTCCCCAAACAGATCTAGCCACATAACTATCACCCATGTTCAGAGGGCCTTGTTCGGTCCCATGCATGTCCCCCAGCTGACAAGCCAGAGTCCATGAGCTCCCACCAACTTGGGTCAGCTGTCTCTGAGGTTTTCCCCATCATGATCTTGACCTCACTTGCTCCTGCGATCCCTTCTCCCTCTCTTCAACTGAAGTCTACGAGCTCAGCCCAGGGCTTGGTTGTGGAACACTGTATCTGCTTCTATCAGTTACTGGATGTAGGTTCTATGATGACAATTAGGGCCGAGTGGAAGGAGGGACAGAGAGGGAGAGCAATGAAAGAGATATCTTGGTAGAGGGAACCATTAGGGGGTTAGGGAGAAACCTGGTGCTAGGGAAATCCCCAGGAATCCACAAGGATGACACCAGCTAAAACTCCTAGCAATAATGGAGAAGGTACATAAAATATAATTTTATTGTAATTGCATGACTCAGATAGTATAGTGATTAATTTGGATTGTCATTAATGATGCATACTTTCTTGTGTGTCTGAGAGGGTGTTTCCAGAGAAGATTAACTGAGGAGGAAAGACCCGTGTTAGATATGAGAAGCAAAACCCCGTGGGCTAAAGTCCCAAACTGAACAAAAGGAGAAAGCCCGATGGGCACCAGCGTTCATTTCTCTGTGCTTCCTGACTATGGATACAATGTGGCCACCTGCTTCACATTCCTGCCAACATGTGCTCTGCCAGGATAGACTCTGTCTCCTTACACTGTGAGCCAAATAAATCCTCACTTCCTTAAGTTCCTTCTCTAAGGTATTTTGGTCACAGTAGTGAAGAAGGTAACTAATACAGTAGATAGAAACATTTTAAAGGTACTTCATTTACTCTTTGATGAATAATATTTTATGGTAAAATGAGACAAGCTTCATCATGAATTTTATTCCAATTTTAAATTTCATATGTTAAACTGAATGTTGTCATCAGAAATTCTTTTTAATATCTATCACGTGAAAACTCAGTTTGATGCTCCTGAATTTTGTTGGAAGCAAAAACTCGACAACTACCTAACCTGCTCAAAAGAATCACACTTATTTATTTTTTTTAATTTCTGGGAAATAACCTCCAAAATGCTTTCAACAATGCTTAACCAATGCTCATTAGTTGTATCTGTCACTCTTTTGTGAACAGTCATTTCCTTTAGTATGAGACCAAGATGTTTCAAATGGGCTTTTATACTCCAACTGACTATAGACTGATCTAAGGGCTGTAGCCTTGGGGATGATGGCTCCGTCAGCAGAGGGTAGAAATCCATAGACAGATGGACCTTAGGGCTCCCACTGTACTAGACAACTTTGTTTCAAAGGCCCTGAAGAGAAAATGCATGACACACTATTCACATATTTAAATATAGACATTTAAGGCAATTGACCTAAATAGACACTTTCCAAAAGAACATACAACTGAATGGGGCTGGAGAGATGGCTTAATGGTTAAGAGCACTGACTGCTCTTCTAGAGGACCTGGGTTCAATTCCCAGCACCCACATGGCGGCTCACAACTGTCTGTAACTCCACTTCCAAGGGGATCTGACCCCTTCACTCCAATGCACAGAAAATAAAATTAAATAAATTTCATTTAAAAAGACATAAAACTGGCCAGCAGGGATATGAAACATGTTCTATATAACTGATAACAATTCAAACACAATTAGTTGTCACTTCACTCCAGCAGGAATGGCCATTATTAAAAAGACAAATGATCACAAGTGCTGGTTAGATGGTTAGAAAAGGGAATACTTATGTGCTATCTGTGGGAATGTAAATTAGTCATCGGAGAAAGCAGTATGATAGGGTTCTCAAAAATTAAAAGCAAGAGTTTATGTGATGCAGGAGTCCCATTACCAGGTCCATAACCAGGAGAACTGAAACCATTGTGTTGAGGAAACACCTGTATTACCATGTTTATCATAGCACTATTCACAAGAATAATAAATGGAAACAACTTGAATGTTCAACCAATGACTACGTAAAGATCGTGTGGTACACAGACATTATGAATATTGTTCAAATAAAATAATAGAACTGTGCCACTTGGAGAAAGGATTATGCATTCCATTACTCTATTTAACCATATGGCAAGTATAGTAGTTATAACGTACTGTGTGTTTCAAAAGAGGATCTAGAAGGAGGGTTTGGGAAGTTTGTACCACTAAGAAATGTTAAATATTTGAAATTGTGAATATTTGATTCTTAGCCTGATTTGAGAATGCACAATGTATACATGTTTTAAAACTTCACACATCACCCCAGAAGTGTGTAGAATTCTTATGTATTAGTTAAATAAGTATTTTAATGGAGTCCTAAAAATAAATACAAATAAACAATCATTCTTAAATACTTCATTTAATTGTAACATTTTCATATATTTTCCTCCAAATGTTGATGTTTCAGATTAGGCAGAAGCTATTTATAGAAAATGTCTTCCCTGTAATTGAACAAAGCAAGCCGTCATTGCTAAACCCATCATCAGTCAAATCAAACACAGCACTGACATACTTTTTTTCCACTTAACAAAAAAAGTCATGTCAGTACTCATGCCTGTAATAACCAACTCACTTCTGAGTTACACTTCTCAGAAAGAGCAAGAACGGGACTCAAACCACAGTCACCGATTTATTGCTAAATACACAAGATCAAGGTGCCTCCTGGATTTCTTCCAAGGTGTGTGTGTGTGTCCTCATGTGACTCTCTCCAGGAGTGTCTGCAGTCAGCAATGTTAGTTGTGGGTGGAAAAATCTGATAAGGTTATTAAGTAACAAAATGTCAGGATTAAAAAAGAACACTTCTGCAACATACTTTGCTCTTAATGGAAATAAAAGGAAAACAAAGGATGTTTGAAAAGAAATCAGTGTCTATTGATCATCAGAGGCTTTCCTAACGATCCCTTCGTCCGGAACTCTCAGGAATGTTTACATCCCAGGCAATGTATTACGATAACATTCAGAATGAGTGAGAGGTTTTGACTTCACTCTTAAATAAAAAATAAAAAGAGGAAGAAAAAGAAAAAGAAAAAGAAAAAGAAAAGGAGGCTGAGAAAGAAATCCAGACTATTCCTAGACCCTGATGATGAAATGTTACAAGTTAATTTTAAGGGGAAAAAAAATCATTTGAAAGTTGAGGATTCAAAAAAGTCTGTCATGAAAAGTCCTTGTGACAACCCCCAGAAAAGGCCTTGGTCATCTGAGGAGGGACACCTCGGCTTCAGACTGCATGCATCTGGAAGGAGAATCAGTGGTGATCAGCAGAACCAACAGGAGTTAGGTGCATAAGGACGGTGTTGACAAGCTCTATGTTTTATGACCACAGCTGAGACCGCAGATAAGGCTCTTGGACAAGGCGTGTCAGCAGCCTCATGAGTGTGAGGAGTGTTTGCATAAATAAATGCTACTGCTTCTCTCCACTTGAATTACTCCGACCATGCATACCATCTATGCAAATGTTTTCAGTTCCCCAAGAACAGCTGAAATCCAATCATGCGGCCTCCTTTGTTATCGCTGGCTTTTCTCTTCCGGTCACCTGGGAATGAAATGCTTTTCCACTAAATTTTCTGGCTGGCTGGCTTTGTTCCAAGTCAGTATTTTAATCTGGCCCATGGTAACATCCTTCCACTTCGTCTATACCACTTCCTCTACTCCATTTTCCATTATAAAAGTCTCATTTTCTAGATGGCAAGCTCAATCTTCAAGCACCCTTCCTCTGGACTTTAACTCTTCGCTGCCTTTGGTATAGTAAAAAAGCGGCTCAGCCTTCAAGGCACCCTCTGCTAACAATTCTGGCTTCATCCCTCCTCTCCCATTTTCTGTTTCTATACTGAACCAAGTTTGCTTTCCCAGGGCTCAGTGGCCATTCATGTCTCTGTCCTTTGCAAACACTTCTGGTCTTCCTCCGGGTAAATTCTTAATCCCACTTTAAGAACCAATGCAAGTTATTTTCTACCTAAATCCCTCTCAATATATCCTACCACAAAACTGGCCTCATTCAGTTTGCTCCTGCCAAAATACATGCTTATTTCTGCTGTTTAACTATGGAATCTTAAGAGTAGTGACCATACTTCATTGTTTCATAGTCTTCATACTCGGCACGTAACGGGTTTTTCTGAAAATCAAAACACACAAAATAATCACATTATAATGAAGAAATGTTCACACTGGTTCATGTTTTCAAACATCTCAGGTTTTGGCCCCATTGTTCATGTGCCTGTGGTGAGGCACCACATGGTGGGGGCCTATGGCTGAGGAAACTAAGCCTTGTGGCAGCAGAAGACAAAAAAATAGATGTCAGGGTCCCAATGTCTTCCTTAAGGTCCCATCTCCTAAAGATTCCATCACCTCCCCATAGTGTTACAGGCTGTGTACCAATCCCTCAAGATAGGAGCTGTAAGGGAAAGGTGTTCAAAGCCCCAACTATAACAGTGTTAACGATTTTAATTATTGGCTGGTTTGGAAGTTGGGGGGAGTTGTTTAATTTTTTTGTTTAGTTAGTTTGGGTTTTTGATGTTGTTGTTTTACTGTTTTTGTTTTTTGTCTTTGAGATAAGGTCTTACTTTGTAGCTCTAGTTGTCCTGGAACTTATTGTGTAGACAGGACTGACCTCAAACTTGGGGCAAGCTTCCTGATTTGCCTTCCAAACACTAGGATGACAGGCATGAACCAAAACTTTGGGCTATCTTTTAAATTAATAACATAATTTATTATAATAATAATATAATATTAATTATAAATTGATAACATAATAGTAACATAATAAAACAAGATAATCTTTTTTTTTTTTTTTTGGTTTTTCGAGACAGGGTTTCTCTGTGTAGCTTTGTGCCTTTCCTGGAGCTCACTTGGTAGCCCAGGCTGGCCTCCAACTCACAGAGATCCGCCTGGCTCTGCCTCCCGAGTGCTGGGATTAAAGGCGTGCACCACCAACGCCCGGCAAGATAATCTTAATAAGACATATGCTAAAACTATGTTGAAGCATACTCACAAAGGCAATACTTAATAAAGTCAATACTTCTAAAACAAGCTTGTACAGGGTGAGCATTTGAAAAACAGACATGAGTTGGTTCAACAGTTGATAAATAAGAGTATGGATGATAACATAAATAACCTTTGAAAAAATGCAGTCAAAGGAAACTGAGAAAACCAGACATTACCACAACTAGAATATACACATGCATGTGTATACCAAGAAAAAGTATAGCCCAATTGTGTAGAAAAATGGGATAGCCTCCCACAAAGTAAGAGTCCCCTTTAAAATTGGGGGAATGTACACTTACTTGTCTGGTTTCTAAAGTATATAGACACAAATTAGGCCTCACTCAATAACAGACTTGATTGACACCAGTCAGATTCTACTCATGTAAAAAAAAATAAATAAAAAAATAATAATAATAAATAAATAAAAGATTCTACTCATGTATCATTGCTGTAGGAAGCCTTCTTTCCATCAAGCCACACTGCAGCAGGTACCTTTCTTCGTATTCTCTTTGAAATCCCCCAGCATAGCAACGCCTATATCATGTTCACAAGATTCATTTACCTGCCTGTCTCCCTTTCTAGAATGTAATCTCCTTCAAAGACACATTTGCTTATGTTTCCCTAGAATCTGTAATAGTACTTTTTGGAGAACAGTGTATTTGGAGAGCACTAAAAAGCAATATATATTTTAAAATAATATATAAGACTGGCAAGATGGATCAGCAGGCAGAGGCACTTGGCACCAAGCCTGAGGATCTGAGTTTGATCCCCAAAGCCCACATTTTAAGAAAGAACTAACTTACTCTTGCAAGTTGTCCTCTGACCTCCACACATGCACCATGGTGCATGTGAAACACACACATTCACACAAACTAAGAAAAAAATGTGAAAAATAAAATAATAACTGCCATTTACTGTTTTCCATGTTTCAGGTGAGTGTTATCCAAATTTGGGGGAATCCAGGGACTATTTGGAAGTTCAAACTATATGAGATCAAAGAACTAGTCATTGCTATTGTTCTCAGCTCCACACTGTCATCAAGAAAATAAATAAAACTCTTTCCTAAAACTCATATAAGCAACTTTCCCCTTAATACCTAGTATTCACAATGCAGACAGGGCTACTCTGTACTCAGATGCTGTCTTTACATGATACTATTTTATTGGTAAATACTGTCATCCGATGGGATCCACAATTTCCATTATTACTTTTAATCATATATTAAAATCATAAGACATATTAATGATCAGATATGTTCTGTGAAAAACTAAGATGTGGAATAGAATTTATAGTCAAAATGCAAACATGGTGAGTATTTTGAAATTAGGTATCAAAATTATATTTGCTACATTAAAGTCTGTGAAATCATTAGTAACCAAATAAAATATATCTTTTCTTAGAACATAGATTTTTTGTGGTGAGCAAAAGAAAAAGTTTATGCCCCTTTCCCTCAAATATGTACAGTAATATGGTAAACTTTGATCCCTATTCTGCATCTGATCATAAAGATAAAACTAGCCAGGCCTAGAAACAGGCCTGTAATCCTAACTACTTAGAAGCCTGAGACAATAAAGGACTAGAGATCTAGACATAGATCAGTGCTACAGCAATTGTCTGGCATGTATAAAGCTCTAGACTTAATCCTCAGTTTTATAGAGAGAGTATGTTTGTAAAGGTATTCATCATCTATCATTGCATAGTAAATTACCTTCAACTTAGGGATTTCAAAGAAGATGAATTTGTAAGCTAACATTTTTCGTGAGTCAGGAACTGTCTTGTGGTTATGGCTCAAGAACTCTAGGGAAATTTTAGTCATTCTTTTCCCCCATGCTACTACCATCATCTAAAGGCTTGACTGAGACTGGTGGATGTGCTTCCAAGATCACTTATTGTCAGAACAATAGGATCTAATTTTCAAATGACAGGCAAAAAGTAGTAGGAAAGGAAAGGAAGAATTCCTATAAGGGAAAAACCAATTTGAGTGGCAGATTTTTCTTATGAAACCATGAAGACCAGAAAAAGTGGGGGGGGGGAAAGACGTGAGGAAAGGAACCCCAAATCCCACATCCAACAAAGCTGTCCTGCAAGAATGAAGCAGACACAAATACATTTTCAGATTAAGGAAAATTCTGAGAATTTGTTTCTAATAGCCCTTCCTCTAATTAATGGATTGAAAACAATCCAAATCAAAATAAGTAAATAAATAAATGATAACGAAGGCTGCCTCTATGAGGCAGGAATGATGAGCAAATGAAGAGCAAAAATACCAGGAAACACAACAGACCGTGTTTCAGTTATCACATTACATGGTTGATACAAAGTTATAGTATTTTCTGATGTAGTACTCAATATAGTAGAGGAAATATTTAAGAAAATTACACTTAGAAGACAGAAAGTCATGAAAGACATAAAATGAAACACAAAAATCTATACTTAGATTATCACTAAAAAGAAGAAAACTTTCAAGGTTGTGTGTGTGTGTATGTATGTGTGCCTACAACAACCACTAAGAAAACTATACAAAATGATATAATCAAAAAACGTTGTGAATAAATCAAAATGAAACTCTGAGATAATATATATGCAACCCACAGAAAGGCAAGAAATGAAAAGTAACATGAAACAGAATGAATAGACAAAGAACAATTCATAAAATTGGAAACTTACACAAAGAGAAAGAAACTAGCAAAATAAAGTTTAAAGTCACAACCCCACTATATACTGCCTACAAGAAACTCACTGCAAGCACCATGCTATAGAATGTAAGGAAATGTAAATGAAAACAAGGATGGCTATGTTAATATGAAATAAAGCATAGAGTGAAGAGGAACATGACATAATTATACCTCCCCTACTTAAAACCTTAAGTGATAATGATAATAATTGTTCTTATGAACACATAAACTGAAATACCTTGATTTGTTTTTCATGCTGTCAATGATGTGGCCCTCAGTTTCGATATTCAAAAGTATTACTCTTTATAAAATACATTTTAATTTATAAGTGATAAAATATGTGAATAGCTTACAATGTGAATAAATTGATATTTATATCTGTTAACATTTAAATTTTTCAGAATAAAAATGATTTACAAAATCATCATTGAAAAAGAAGGAAAATCTACATCTGAGAATAAGATTGAAGAAGGGACAGTGAGATAGCTCAGCAGATGAAGACACTTGCCACCAAGCCTGGCAACCTGAGTTAAATTTCCAGTCCCACATGGTGGAGGGAGAACACTGACTCCTACAAGTTCTCCTCTGACTCTACATATGCCCATGGTGCATGCACACACACACACACACACACACACACACACACATACACACATCATTTTTTTAAGAATGGAGGAATGAGTGGGCAGTGGTGGCCCACACCTTTAATCCCAGCACTCAGGAGGCAGAGCCAAGTGGATCTCTGTGAGTTCAAGGGAGGCCAGCATGGTTTACAAAGTGAATTCTAGGACAGGCTCCAAAGCTACACAGAGAAACCCTGTCTCAAGACAAAAAAAAAAACTGGAGGAATGAAGATTTGAAAAGAAGACATGGTGCAAAATAACCATCTCAGCATGGTGGAGAGTGAATAGTATAGAAAAAATAGTCAATTATTGAGCAGTGTAGTAATACTTAAGTCATTATAAATTTAAATTGATTGTAGTTGGCATGGTGGAACATCTTTCCCTAGTACACTGAGTTGTATAGAGACAGAGAACACTGTATATAAGGCTATGGTTAAAACAACAGATGAGAAAATTACAAGACAGTTGAAAATACACAAAGGAGACTTAACAACAAAAGTTGTTAGAAATGCAGTAGTGGTAGCAGATTTCCCCAAGTATGAAACAATATGAAAGTACACTATAAAGCTATAATATGCTAAAAGAAAAATAGAATGACAGCAATACTAGATCACTGAGTTGCCACAAGATCATAATTAAATATTTAGAAGCAAATATATGTATCTACCATATAGTAAAAGTGGCATTTCTAAGCATTAGAGGTGGCTATTTAAGAAATATTGCTGGGATGATGCCTAACCAACTGAAAAAAGTATAGAGAGTTAGATCCTCATTTCACACCATACTCTCAAATTTCATAAGAACTAAATTTTTAAACATTAAATAGACAGTAATATTCCTGGAAGAAAATATTTATGAGAAGGTATACAATGTTATTTAGGATAGTGGATTACTAGGGATTCTAGACAAAGCCAAAAGGATAGCTATAAATGCACACAGGCTTAGACGCATGAAAGGAGATTTACTAGGAAATTTAGCTCATGTGATTATGGAGGCTAAGTCCCATGATGGGCCCTCTGAGGGCTAGAAATTCTGAGGTGCAAATAAAATGGATTAGTCTAACTCAGAAAGCCTTCCAACCAGGGAAGCATTTTTAAGACTTCATCCAAAACCAAAGGCATGAGAACTCGGAGCTCCACCTAAGATGTAAATCCTGGAGTCTGGAGTCCTAATGCCCAAGGGCCAGAGTCCCACTAAGCCAGGAAGAGACCCAAATGAAAACCTTAGCCCCCCAAAAAAGACTAATTTTAACCCATTATGCTTCCAAAGAGAGAACCCAGCCACTCCTTGCCTAGATTTCTGACCTGCAGAAACACACACTTAATGTTACTTTGAGTCACTAGATTTACATAATGTTATAACAGCAATAGAAATGGGATACATTAAGAATTTGACAAACTCAGGCAGAAGGCACTAGCTGCCCCAGGACCCAGGCAGGCTTCCTTCAACATTAGTCAGAGAAGCTTCTGCTTGTGATGGGCAGTACTTAATGCAGGAACACACAGCAGGTCAAAGTGCTTAGAAAAAACGAGACTGTGAGTATTCAGCTCTAAATGGAACATCATTATCAATCTCCCAACTTACCCCTTTAACCCCTCCCAGAGCAAGGCCCAGGTAATATCATAGAAGAAAGAATGTATGAATGGCAGGATGGGGAGGAACGCTGTGAAATGCTGTCTTCTGAACATGGCATGGCTCTCACACTCACATCAGCTGGGGTTACCTCCACAAGATTAAGCCTGTTGAAATTCTGGCATGGAAAAGGCGGGTGCTCCTCAGACTCCATCCCTTTCTGAGGAGTTTTTGGCATTGATAGCTGCTGGAAGAAAGAGAATCATTCTCTTCTGAGAGGGTGGCCACTGGTAGGTTTCCCATGCTCTAGTGGATAACCCAAACTCACTCATGCCAACAAAACAGAAGACATAAAGTTATGGCCACGTTGGAGAAAATATGAGAAGAATTGTAAGATGGCAGTGGAGTGGATATGATCATATTTCTCAAAGAATAAAAAGTCAAGCCGGGCAGTGGTGGTGCACACCTTTAATCCCAGCACTCAGGAGGCAGAGGCAGGTGAATCTCTGGTAGTTCAAGGCCAGCCTGTGCTATAGAGAAACCCTGTCCCGAAAAAAAAATCAAAATAATTCACCCTCCTCACAGTAATGTACAGTATGCTTATATTCTTCATTTTTCACCAGTTCAACTTTTTAATTGAGTAAATTTGATAATTTAAAAAGTAGCTGATTTTATTTCTAAGTAAAATAAAATTGAGTATGTTTCCAGATATCTTGGGTTTTCCTTTTTTAAGTTGTCTTTTTATATACTTTGACCATTTCACAATTGAGTCATTGGTCCACTTTCTATATATATATATATTTCTGTATGGGGGAATGGGGCTGTTGGGGTGGTGGTGGTGGTGGTGGTGGTGGTGGTGGTGGTGGTATGTGTGCTTGTGTGTATGTGTGTGTTCACACATTCATGCTCATGTGTACCAAAGCATGCTTGCTGAGGTCAGAGAATAACTTGTGGGAGATGGGTCTCTTCTTTCACCATGTGCATCCTTATTTTCAAGCTTGGTGGCAGCACCTTGACCTACTTAGCCATCCTACTGGTCCCATATTGCTCCAACTCTTCTCAAAGACTTAAGCTGTTTGTTTTTTTGTTTTTTGTTTTTTAAAGGAACCGCATAGGTGTTAGGTCGCCATGATACCCTTTTAAAAGTCAGAAAATAAACAAGCCTGAATGGATATAGACTGCTTTTACTAATGGCAGGGCAGGAAGTACAAGCTCCATGGTCACATATGTCCCCTTGCCCTGTGCAGAATGAGAAAGTGATTCTGCATTGGTAAATCCACATCCCGTCTCAGCAGAGAAACACTAAGCCTAGGAAATTTCTAGTCTTTTAAGAAGCTGGACCAGTAGGTCATTCTTCAGTGACAGGATCCTAAGTGGGAGGTGGCCAGGAGAGCAGATGATAAAGAAGATAGGAAAGTTTGGCATCAGGAGGTCTTGCATAAGTTGATGACTCATGCAAGCAAGTTTATTAGGAAGTGTAGCACCTTATATACTATTTGTGGGGGAAAGATGGGACCAAGTCATTAGAAAGCTGTCATACAACAGGATGACATTGGCAGGAAGCTAAATAAGCAATGTTGCATAAAGGGAACACAGAATATCTCAAGCACAGACCAAGCACCCAGGGGCTTCAGGACTGATAACCATAGCCTCATACAATGGAAGAGTTGGTTCTCAGCATCTGAAGCCACAGCTCCCAGAAAGGGCCTGGTCCCAGGCCATTACCAGCTCTGCCAAGCATATTCCTGGTTTTGAAGAATGAGCTGTGTTCCTTCTCTATACATTAGGGCCTCAGGGGAAAGCTCCCAAGGCCCTGGCCCAAGGCTATTACTGGCTCTGCCAGGCATGTTCCTGGTTTTAGGAACTATGTTCCTTTTCCACACATCAGGGCCTCAGAGAAAGCGTTGGATCAGCCCATTCATCCCTCAATGAGGCTGCAAGAAAACTTACCTTAACTTTGCTCCACAGAGAGGCCATGAAGGTCATGGCCATCTAAGTTATGAAGCAAACATGCTGTCAGACCCAGAGAGGGAAAGAGAGTGTCTTCAGCTTCCACACCTATATGCCATACAAATGTTCTGCAAAGGTGGTTTGAAACTAAAACTACCATTAGATGTATTGGGGGAAAGAACACTGGAAAATTGCCCCTGAACAATCCACTTCCTGTTTCCTCATCCCTAGGAACACAATACTGATGGCCACTCAAATTTGTCTAACTTACACACACTGTCAGAGAGCAGACCTGTCCAGTTGGCAAACACCTGCAGCAGGTCCTTTATGTCTCCTATGTTGGTTTGTTGTGTCTTGTGAGTTTGTTTGTTTGTTTTTTCAAGGAGAAGCAAGTTAAAGTCTTGTTTTCACATGAGAATTATAATCCAGAGGAAAAATATAATTGGAGAAAAAGTGTTCACCATTGTGGAGGAACCCTTTCTGTTGGAAAATATATCTGTCCTAGGCATAAGTTGACAACGACTCTTAGGTTCAATTCCAAGAGTGTAAAGATGATTCCTCATCTCTCATTTATTAAGATGCCATTCTCTACCCAATATAATAATAATGTCTAACATTATAATACTACTTAAGCTTACACACTTAGCCCATTAAACTGTTACAACAGTATAATTGGTACTAACAGTATTATATTAAGAAAAACAAAGTGTTTTAACCAGTTGTCAAAAGAAAAAAAACTTAAAAAAAAAAACCTTGATTTAAAAGAACTCTTTAGATAGTCATAATACATGTTTCCTTAACATGAAAAAGAATAGCAATTTCAAGCTAACAATCAATACAATACCTACAAATGAAAAGACAAGGAAAGTTGTGTTCCTTTCAGGGCTTCTCCTGAAGAGAAGTGAACAAAAGTCTATGCACCCTAGATAAGGCACCAACCACAGCCCAAAGAAATGATCCTGCCCAAGTCTGCCTTAGTGAGTTTACTGAGGTTACTTACAGAAGTGTGGATGGAGGGTTACTTACAGAGTGACTCAAAGATGGCTGTATCACCAAAAACTCCATCTAAGCACAGGTGACAACTCATGAAACCTGCGTCTTCAGAACTCCCCACCCAACTCTGAACATTGGGTCACTATGCCACAGCAATAGTCACTGTTTCCAGCAATTCAACCAGTTATGATTCAATAGCTACTAAGCACGAAGAAGGGGAGGGGTTCCTTCTGAGGCAGACAGCAGCAGTAATCTATAGGCTTAAACATAAATGCTTAGAAGGCAACAAGCATACCACATCTGTTCAACACGAAAATGTCAGTTGCTTCCCCCCTGGGCCTATGACTGCCCCAGCTATGGAGTAAACAGCTTCAGAACACTGTGCCAAAGAGAAAGGCAACAAAGAACACAGTGGCGTGCTTTAATTTATGGTGGTGATGGTGGTGGTAGTGGTGGTGGTGGCGGCGGCAGCGGCGGCGGCGGCGGCGGTTTTGTTATTATTGATGCTTACTTTTTTGTTTTGTTTTGTTGTTTGAGACAAGCTCTCTCACCACATAGCTCAGCCTAGCTTTGAGCTCTCAACCCTCCTGCATCAGCCTGCTGGGCACTGGGATTATAGGTATGTGCCACCAAGCCTGGACTGACTAGTGATATAGAGAGAGATAAATAGATAAATATAGATATAGATACTTTTTAATTCTCAATACAAGTCTCTTGAAAGATTAATACAAATCTACCCAGCTTCTGAATGGAATGTGCCCATAGGGAGACACTCCCCAAGCTGCAGGCCCCAGACTTCTTGTGTTATCTGTTTTTCGTCCCAGTTTCATGGCTCCCATGAGGAGTTTCACAGCATCCATGGTTAACTCCAAATTCCCAGAACTGAGAACGACTCCTGATCGCTGTGTCAGTCCAGTCACTCATCAACTTGTCCAAAGGAAAAACACAACAAAGTGGAAGTGGGCAAGCCTTCCCCAGAAGCAGGAGAAAAGACTAGCAAAATCAGGGATCTGGAAGCCTGAGGTAGAGGAAAGGAGTTGTCTATGACCCTCCAGTACCTCGGGCTCACTCTTGTGACCATCATTAATTTATGGACTCAAGCATGGTGGAGACTCCCTATTTTACACCTCACATTTACAAATTAAATTGAATATTGTTGAGAAAAGTACTATTTATCCAAATTTCGGGGAAAGAGATTAATCTAGGCCAGTAGAAAATCAGAAGCCAAGTCAGAACTTTATGGCCCTGCCCCTTTCAATCCAAGAATCAGGCACTTCGACCCCAACAGTGGGCTCAACATTGCTGCTTTTTTCTCTGTAGTTAACTGTGAAATCTAAGAGTAATGCTGTGTTAGAACCTTCACAACCAACCGCAGCAGACCTCACTCTTACAAGGACACACAATTACGGCTTGACTCATGAAACACACTTAGAATCCTGGCTTCTCAGGAGGCAGGATGATTATGTGAACCCAGGAGTCTGATACCAGATGAAGCAACTGAATGAGATATCCTGCCTCTAAAATGGAACAACAACAAAGACACGATTAAAGATCCTAAAATAAGAAGAGCTCTGGTTCTTCAGAACACATCTGCTAAAATGGTGCCTCAAAGGTTCCAGATTTCTGTAAAGCCATCAGAGTGAAACTTTCTTTGAACTTGTTCAACCAGAGTGAAACTCTGCCTGTGGTAAAAAGAAAACTACACACGGTTTCATGGTGCTCACTCTGCCACCTTCCATGGGTGAGAGACAGAAACCTATCTGGGGTGAAGACCACGGGGAAATTTAAGGCACTTGACATCTTTCATGAATGTAACCGCTACGGCATCTGTGCTATTCAACCAGTCACTGAGGTTTTCTCCAAAAAAACCAAGGGAAGGGTAAAACCTGAAAGTCAGGAGTCTGAGATAATGCAGACCTGTCATGTCTCATGTAATCATTTTGATTTTATCTAGCTTTCCTAGATAACTTTAAAATTAAAATGTATCTATAGTCTCCCATTATATGCATCTAGAGATCTTGTCTATCTCATCAGCTGTTACATTGGTACAACCTTGCACAATGTTTGCCACAAAATATTTAATGCACTCTCCAGTAAAAATGTTTATCCACTTACATTCTTCCTCTGACCTTTGAAAATGATACATTTCTGCTTATCTTTCATCTCCCTAAGAAGCAAAAAATATTTGTTTTTCTTCCCATAAGCCCATTTGTTTCCTTTCCAGCAGGCATGGAGTGCTTGAACAGCATGTTTGTCTCTGTCAAGTGACTTTACCACCATTATGTGCACCATTTCCAGAAGCAGCAGGAAAAAGCTTTGCGTCTGTAAGCAGAGTTCAGTGAAACTTCACTGGAAGATAAACTCTTCCAAACAAAACCCACACTAGACATCTTAATAAGTCAAATACAATAGCAAGTCACAGTTAGCATACAAACAATTTCCCCAAAAGAAAATATGACAGTCCCAGGGCACATATTCCAGCTACCAGAAATAGTTTCATAATAAATTGATACAATGATAAGAGTTAAGGGGGATGGCAGGGCAAAAGCTGCCCAGAAATGCACTGACGAGTCACATTTGCATGTAAGACCAGCCACCATGATTGTAGGAAAGTGGATCAAGCTGCCTGTCTGCCAAGAAATCCCAAAGAAAATTCTGAGAGATTCATATAGTCCTCCAGAAATAGTAGCTGTCTTCTTTGTCCAACAAGCATAAATTGCTACAGCCTGAAGATCCCCCGCTCCTGACTGCTGACTTGAATGTTAGCCAAGTAGTTCCCACAGTGAACAGTAGGTCAAATCACAACTTGGAATCCATATGAAGACATCGTGGTCACCAAGGGCACTCTCACTTTTAAAATTCACATGGATCTGGATATCTATGTCTATCTTTATGGCAGTTAATGCTGTTGTTCACTTCTTTTGGTCTGAGGTTATACTTCTGGTTTTGGGTCTTTGAATACTCAGTTTCCTTCACTTTTTTTTTTCTCAGCCGTCATGACACTCACGATTCTATTGTGGGTCCCCTTTCTCATCCAAGGCTTCAATTCTATCATTTGTTGTTAAAACCCAAATTTAAATGTGTAGCCTTCATCTATATCATGAGCTCTAGCTCTACATCCAGTACCTCTGGGCAGCTCTCAAGGAGGAAATCAACAGGCAACTCAAATGCAATTGGTCTGAAACTGAACTCACAGTAGCTTCACTCTGTTCTGTTCCTACTATATGTTCCCTAGCAATCGTTATAAAGATGGTACCAGCCACACGATCATCCAGATCAGAAACTTGTCAATCATCCTAAACGTCTACATTCCAACAAATTAGCGTAAAGCACAGAATTTCTATTCTCAACTCTACGTCCTTCTCATTTTCCATCACTAATAACATTTTTCCAAGGATCTTGATTCTATTCTGTTCAGTACCAATAATGAATCTCTTATAAAATAAATACAAAATAATTACATTCAAAATTATTTATTCTCCATTTACTTAGGATAAGTTACAAAACATTCTCCTGTGCATGTAAGCTCTCCTGTAAACTTCTTTGCCTTAACTCTTATCAACCTTCTTGTACTTCTCAGAAAATACATTGCTTTTTCATTCTGAAACCCCTTTTACTCTTAAGTCTTAGGTAGAGAACCCTACTATGACTCCTCTCTGCATACTACATTTCTGCCTATTCTTCTAAATTTAAACTGGTCACATCTTCCCTCATACACAATCCTCCTACCGCTTCCCTCACTGTAACCTAAACACCACCCTCTCCCATTTCTATTCCTCTTTGGCCCCTCAAGGGAGGCTAGAGACCACTCTCCTTGTTACCACTTTATCAATTACTTTAAGTATAGTTCATATTCCTTTAGAGTTATCAGTGATTTGGCTTCCTCCTCCTTTAGATTATAAGTCAGTATTGGAGATCTGAGTGCTGTGTTTCCATGTGTCCCTCTCTAACTAGTATTTGTCAGAGAGTAGGTATTCAATATATGTCAGATGAATGGATGAATGGATGGATGGATGTATCCATAGGTGGATAGGTGGGTGAGTGGGTTGGTGGGTAGATGGATGGATGAATGGATGGGTAAGTGAATGGGAACATGGATGGGTGAGTGGGTGGGTGGGTGAATGGGTAGATGGATGGATGAATGGATGGATGGATAACACGAGGGTTCTGGAATCTTCTGATTCTGATTATATAGTAATTATACCCTGAAGGACCCTTTGCTATATATTAACCAGGCCCTGAACAAACCAGACTTTTGAATGTATTTCTAGTATATCTTTGAAGGTTCCAACCAACAACTCCTTCTTTCATCCTTATTCCTCCGAAAAGGTGAGTTGAAATCAGTAAATCATGGAAACCATTAAATAATCAGAAAAAGACAAGATCAGCTACACATGGCTCTGATCAGCCTTGAGAAACTAAACACCAAAGTAGTTCATCTAAATTGGAGATTTCTGCAGTAAGCCAGAGACCTAGAAGGATGTGAAAATTTCAGGAGTTTGGTATGGATTACCTGCTTGATGAAATAAGAAACTAGAAATCATCTCTAGAAGCTCCCATCTGTGGGAGCCTCAAGATGCTCACAAATTAATCTCCACTAACTAGGAGCTCCAATAGAAACTGCCTCATTTCTTAGATACCAAAAAGTACCCCAGGCTAGGCAGGTGGTGCACACCTTTAATTCCAGCACTCAGGAGGCAGAGCCAGGCAGATCTCTGGAGTTCAAGGCCAGCCTGGTCTACAGAGTGAGATACAGGACAGGCACCAAAACTACACGGAGAAACCCTGTCTCAAAAAAAAAAAAAAGTACCACAACTGACTGGAAAACCCACAAATTTAGTGAACAAAATTACTTAAAATTCTGGAAATAGCTGATTATATAACATAGAATACATATGAAATACCTTTTTATAACAGTGGAATCACAAATGAGCAATAAATCTAACAAAATGCAGATAAGCGTGGAGAATAGGACTTGGAAGCAAAAGGTGCAATCATTGAAGTTTATAAAAATAGAGGGGAAAGGCAGATAATCTGTAAAAGAATACAATAGATTAGATTAAAATGATTGCTCATTTCCCGACAGCAACAATTCAGACAAGTTAAGAACTAATTGAAAAAATCTGTAATTATAGACATCACAACTACCTTTCAAAACTAAAGGCAAAATAAAGTCATTTGTAGATCATTTAAAATTAGCAGTTGCTACCAACAAAAAAAATCACTACAGCGAAGTAACAGATTATTTTAGACTGTGAGAAAACACTCCCTGAAAGAAGTCTAGGATGTTGGGTTGAGGGGATGATGAATAAGAACAGCAGTAAGCCTGTAAATTTCATTTCTAAGTACAGCAATTAATGTTAAAAAAATAGATCATGGTGAAGGTACGACAATAATGGCATATTTTCAAGAGGAAACTGTAGAATTAAAATACTCCAGATACTTTTACTGTTCAGGAAATGTGGAATTTGATTTTATATATATAATGAAACAACAGAAAAAAGTCAATAAAAAGATGAAGAATGACATGAAAAGTAGAACAAATACAAAGAGAAAGTAAAGTGAGAGGGAAATGTCTGTATACAGAGTAACTTTTTAATGTATGAAGCACTAAAGCCGACAATCACATTTAAATGGTTTTTGTTTAATAATTTTTAGAACATCATACATGAGCACTGCATCTACATCCCTCATGACTCTCCCTCTCCCTTCTCCAATTCCTCCTATCTCCCTCCTCCAAAATCCATGATCTCTTCTTTAATCATTATTGTTACATATACATATGTGTGTCTATATGTATGTTTCATATATGCACAAACATATATGTAACCTACTGAGTCCAGTTAGCTTTGTTCATGTGTACATGTGTGTGTCCAGGGCTGACCACTTGGGACTGAACAACCTCTTTGGGAGTTTGTCCCTGGAAAAGACTGAATCTCCCTCTGTCAGCAGGCAGTGAACACTTGTAGCTCTTCGTCTAGGGGTGCAACCATGTGGAATTTCCCCTGACCACACTGGCATGTCAACTGATGCTGTCATTATACTGTTCTTGTTCATGCAACAATGTTGTTCAGAGTCCAAGCGTCCAGCTGTCCTGTCGTAGACAGAAGACACTGTCTCACAGCAGAGGTCATAGTCTTCTAGCACTCATAATTTTTTTCGTCCCCATCAGTATTCTTTTCCCTCCTCCATCCCTCTCCCTCAGTGTTTGTCTCCCTTCCCCTCCCCAGACGGAGTCCCCCACATTTTCTCCATTTCCCTCTTCATAGCATCTGTGTCCTGCTATCTGCTTCTCTTTAGTTCCTCCTTCCCACCACCCAACACGCCATGGTCCTTCTTTACTTTCCTGGTTTCTGCAGTTGCTCCAGGTTCTATCCTCCTATCTGAAGATTTGGAGCTAGAAACAGCTAATACGAGGGAAGTGCAGCCTTTGCTTTTCTAGAACTGGGCCAGCCCACTCGGTATAAATGATTTTATTTTTTTACAAATGGACAGAATCCCATTGTTCATATGCACCACATTTTCATTAGCCATTCACCAACAGGAGGACATTTAGGTTGTTTCCATTTCCTAGCTCTGGTAAATAGAGTGATAATGAACATGGCTGAGCAAGTATCTGTAGAGTAGGAGGTCCAGTCCTTTGGGCATATGCCAAGGAATGGTATAGCAGGGTCATATGGTAGATTTATTTTTAGCTTTTTAGAATTCTCTACACTGATTTCCAGGGTGATTGCACCATTTTGCAATCCCACTAACAGGGGTTTCCCTATAATGTTGCCAGCATTTGTTGTCAGTTGTTTTCTTGATCTTGGCCATTCTGACTTGGCCATTCTGATAAAATCCCAAAGTAGTATTAATCCACACTTCCTTAATTGCTAAGGATGTTGAGCATTTTTGATATATTTCTTAGCCATTTTTATTCCTTCTTTTGAGATTACTCTATTCAGATTCATAGCCCCTGCCCCAACCCCATTTTTAAGCATGATTAGGTGATTTGTCTGCATGTATGTCTGTGCACCATGTGCATGCAGTGCCCATGGAGGCCAAAAGAGGGAAACAGACTGACTGAAACTAGAGTTAGAGATGGTTGTGAGGCACCATGTGCATGTTAGATTGCTTTTTGAAGGATGGCCATTTCCACAATATTAATCCTACCCATGAATGTGGGAGATCTTTTCATCTTATGGTGTCTTCTTCAACGTCTTAATGTTTTTATTTACAAGTCTTTGATTGCTGGATTAGAATTAAGACAAGATTTTTTGTTGTTGAGGCTGGTGTAGAAGGTATTGTGTCTCTGATTTCTTTCTCAGGAGTTTGTCATTATGTATAAGAAGGGCACTTATTTTTATGTGTTAATTTTATATCCTGATATTTTGATGAAAGTGTTTACCAGCTTAAGAAACTTTGATGAAAGTATTTACCAACTTAAGAAGTATCCTGATGAAGTCTTTGGGGTATTTTACGTTTCTTTTCATTTAGGATTATGTTGGCTGTGCGCATGTGGGTGCTAGGAATTGAACTTGGGTCCTCTGGAAGAGCAGCAAGTCTCTTAACTGCCCAACTATCTCTCCAACCCCATAACCAATTGGGTCATTTTTTTCCTTGAGTCTTTGTTGGCTTTTTGTTTTGTTGTTTTGTTTTGTTTGAGTTCTTTATGTATTCCAGATATTAATATTCTATCAGACACGTAGCTGGCAAAGATTTTCTCATTTGGGAGGGTCCTTTTCACTAGGTTGATTGTTCACTTTGCTGTATAGAAATTTGGGTTTGTGAGGTCCTGTTTGTCAACTGTTAACCTTAACTCCCGAATGAGTAGACCCCTCCTCACAAAGTCCTTGCACATGCCTGTATCTGGGTGTTGCCCACGTTTTCTTCTAGCAGTTTCAATGCTTCAAGTTTCACACTGAAATCTGGAGTTGATTTTTGTGCAGAGTGATAGATATGGGTCTAATTATATTCTTCTATATGTGGACATCTCGCTTTCCTAGTACCATTTGAAGATGCTGTCATCTGGTGTGTATTTTCGGCGTCTTTGTCAATATCAGAGGGCTGTAATAACATGTACTCATATTTGGGTCTTCTATTTTGGCCCATTGATCTGCATGTCCATTACCATGCTTTTGCTTTTGCTTTAAAAAAAAAACTATATCTCTGCAATATAGCTTGAATCTGAAATAGTAATCCCTCCAGTATTGTTCTTCTCATACAGGACTGCTTTGGCTCTCTGGGTTTTTTTATGATTCCATTTGAATTTTAGGATTTTTTCCTATTTCTGTGGTAAATGTCATAGGGGTTTTTACTGAAATTGCATTGAATCTGTAAATTGGTTTTGGTAGGGTGGCCACTTTGATCACATTAATTGTACCAATCCATGATCATGGGAAGTCTTTCATCTTCTAGTGTCTCCCTCAGCCTTTCTTCAGAGATTCAAAGTTGTCATTGACAATTTTGTATCACAAGAGGATAAATTATATGCTATTTATAAGAGAAGTACTTATGACTTAACAAACTAGAACCTGGAGGTTGAAGTAGGTTCACTGTTTCTATATATATTTAGTATTAGAACAAAGAAATGTCATTTGTTTACCTACTAACTGGGCAACAGCAAAATGACTAATAGTAACAGAGACAATAGTCACTCTGTCACTTTATCAGAATAGGCTTGCAACTCCTGACCTACAATCAAAAGACATAGAAAAGTTAAACTTTTCTACATCTAGCCAAGTAGGTTTCAAAAACAGTAAAACATGCTGAGAGAAAAACTAAAGACATGATTTAACAGAAGTGCATACTCACAGATTATAAAACTCAATATTGTGAAGATATCATTTCCACTTGAAATTATTCTCTATGTTCTGTTGAATCACAATTTAAACTTTCAACAGAGGTTTGTTTGGTTTAGTTTTGTAAACTCTTATGTCAATTCTAAAATTATATTTAAAAAAGGCTGACAGAGAGAATATTGATGAGCAGCTGAAACCTTCAGCTTAGAAGAAATATTGAGAATTAAAAGGACAAACAAAGAAGAATTGGAAATCATAAAAGAGAAGAACATATTTAAGCAGAAAAGACACAAAATAGAGTACTAATAAAGCCAAATTTGTTTTATAGAAAGACTAATAGAAACAGCCTCCTAACAATGCACTCATTATTTAATACTGTAACCATTAGTCACATGTGGCTCTTTAAATTTAAATGCAGGCGAGTTAAAAATCCAATGAAGTTAATGTGGTTCCTCTTTCACGGTAACTACATTTCAAGTGCTCAGTAACCACATCTGGCTTGAGGTCACCTCACTGGACAGGGCAGAAGGGCGCATTTCAACCATCATGGAACAACAACTCACACAGTCCAGTAAGCCTAACCACGAAAGAGAAGGTACATATGACCTTCCTATCCCCACATCTTACACAAGCAATCAGAATATGATAAAATTGTGTTGTATTTCTGTGATAAGTGAGAGTAAAAGGCTGCTATGAGCAACCAATGCACATTTGCATTACCCTGGGGAGCTCTTTAGAGGCAGGGATTTTGAGGTAAGTGTGAGCTAAACCACACAGAGCTGGGAAGCCAACATGCTTGAAGAGAAATCCTAACCCCGTGGAGGCAAAAGGTGATGGTGATAAGCTCATCCAACTATCCTATCCTGAATGTTTGGTTATGTGACTTTTGACCTACCAGACAAATATGTATTAAAGTCCTAGTGTAGACGGCATTATGTTGTATTAAAGTCCTAGTGTAGACAGCATTATGTTGTATTAAAGTCCTAGTGTAGATGGCATTATGTTGTAAATACTAGAGTGAGATAAAAGAAAGAGTTGAGATGAGCCATGTCTTCAAAGAGCTCACATTGTGTTACAGAGACAGAGTGTAAACATAACACACACACACACACACACACACACACACACACACACACAAATTTTTCAGTGATCTAAATCAACCTTAAAAGCCACTTGAGCCACACACTAGGGAAGGAATCTTCATGTAAGCTATATAAGGTGTGGTGGCTTGGTTAGCTTGTAAAAGGCAGTATAGGGCAGAATCATCTTTGGCTATCAGCTTGTCCCATGGGAGAAAACTTTGCCTAACACGGTTCCAGAACAACAAGGAGGATGGTGTAGATGAATCAAAGCAGCAGAGAGTCAAAAATTGAACAGCCAGTTTCCTCTCAGCACTGCATTTCAATGAGGCACAGAACCCTGGGTAAATGGTGCCCCCCTCCAAAGCAGGTACTACCACTTCTCTTTCTTCTCAGAAAACTGGTGAGGGGAAAAAGCCCCACTTTCCAAAGCCTACATAGAGAATGAATATGCATTAACAGTTCTGTGATCCAGGTTCTGGAGATACAATAATGAGCAAGAAAAGTCTAGTCCTTTTGGTATCTGTTAGGAGAGAACAACTCAGAAGATATAGTTGGCAGGGAAGGCTTAATATGACACTTAAGAGCATGAGGAGGTTCTCCAGCCTCCTTATGGAGGCTCAGAACATATCCATAAGCAAAAATGCTTCCATTATATTCACATACCATCTAGTGACATGCTATACCTTGCTTCCTTTAAGAAATCTTAGGAGCAGTGAGGAGACAGTTGCTCAGCTACAAGGAAAAAAATCATTGGTACATAGGCTACATTTGTCAGGGATCAAACAGAGTTATATTTCCTAACCACTGTGTGTCTTATAATAAAACTAATGTGATGTTGGCAAGGATGTGGATGCTAGAATCACACAATCCACACATTTGGAAATAAAAGAAACCATGAATCAGACTCGAGCTCCATCTGTCCTTCTGGTTTATTGGAATGATCCCAGCCAGACACCAATCCTCAGAGATGGAGGTCGCGTATAGAACAAAAAAAAAATGGCTACCAATTGAGGCTAAGGTTAGAGCTATCTAGATGTGTGTCCCATGCAGGAAGGCTGTAAGGAAGATCATTGAACATGCAGTGTAGCCCAGTGGGCTTCTTTTCCAGAAGAGAGGGAAACAGGTGAGTGGATGGATGACAGAGGGTATGTAAGTTTCAAGTGGAAGAATAAGGACTATGAATAGAGTGCAGAACAGAAACCCTCTGGTGTTAGAGAAATTCAATCTCAGTGGCAGTCAACTGCCAAATAAACAGCCTCCAACTCAGAGGAAGCCATCCCATTACACTTCCCTGGGACCGACAAAGAATTTTCTCCAGTTTTTGAATCAAAACCAAGGTCATGGCATTAAAGTTGAAGAGTTTGAGGACGCAAAGGAAACGTTTCTGAGGCTGCAAGTAGGGTCTGGGGAAATCCACACCAGCTCTACTCTGGCCTAAAGGATGCTAACTTCTATTCGGGACAAGGGACTGAGAGAGGGCTGATACCGCCAACGATGAAAAATGAGACGGAAACAACCACAACCACAACAAAAAGAGAGCGCAAACACAGAGACACTTACAAAATAGTGTTTCTCGCTTTCAAATGACTCACAGTGGTACCGGGGAGGAGATAAAGCTATGATTTGGGCCAGAGCCCCCAGAACTAGGTAAATACAGTTGATTTTCCTTTCCTCCAGATTCTGTGGCTTCTCTTCACCTGGGGGAAGGACCAGTGGTAAATAATGTTGGGTTTTTTGGTTTTTTGGTTTTTGGGGGTTTTGTTTGTTTGTTTGTTTGTTTGTTTGTTTGACATGTTTAATTGTGTGTCTCTGTCTCTTTTGTGCTTCATCTGTTTCATTTTGAATTCACCTTGGTCAAGTGGGCCTTGCTAGTAATGGTGAAGCAGAAACAGTCTCTGGTACTGGGGGAAAATTCTGCCATTCACACCAACTCTTGCTTTGACAATCCCCTACCCATTTCCCTCAGTTTGTGCCACCCATGCTTCACTCTGCCTTACCTTCAAGTTCTGGAAGCTCCTCACACTGAGGTTCTAGCTAACCACAGGTAGAGCTGCTCCAGGCTGGCATTTTTTAAAGGCACTGCTATGTATCTTTTGTTCCTGAACTCCGGGAAAGAGCCGTTTAAAATGTTATCATGGCTAATTTACTAATGAGAAAATGGCAGTGTTCTGATGATGATCCAGGCAAGTCTTTAACTCAAGTCTCAGAGTTTTTGAAGCAGATCACATGGATAAACACAAGAAGCTATGGAGAATACAATTCATATAGAAATCTAGTAGCTAGGTAGCAAGTAGTAGCTATGCAATTTGTACAGGTACTTGCTTCTAAACTAGCAACCATATATGACATATCTTTCTTTTGTTGAAATATGCCACTCATATATGAGAATGTTTTTTAAAGAGACATGGGGAAAGTAGCTGGATTATGTTGTCTCTTACTCAATACTTGGGTCTTGTCATGGATACTGTGGCATGTCACCCAGATCCCTGAACTCAGGATGAGCATTCATCACCTCACCCCAGAACTTTTGGAGTATTAGCAGCAGCTAGCATACTTGAGCTGAGCTATGGTGTAAAAGCTTCCCTCCCTCAGCCTATGAAATCTGCCTTGCCCAAAGTCATGTCTCACTCCCAGAACCAACCTGGATTCTGTGGCCAGCGTGGCCAGCAGATCCGGAAGAAAGGCCTGATTCTCTTTCCTGAGGCAGGGAGATTCTGAAGGGGCATCTATCAGATCTTATGATGCCTTTACCATTACTGTTTCCCATCTCTACTATTCCCTTGACTACCTTCATTTTCCCTCAGATGTGGTTCTCGCATGAACACAAACCTGAGCTCTATACTGATTTTTTCCAGGGGTACCCTATCAAGACAAGCAGAAACAGTGAGACAGGCACCATGAGCTGCCCTTATTCGCTTATTTATTATTGGAAATAGATTCTTCCCTCATACAATACATCCCAGTCACAGCTCCCCTCCCCCCC
>CABHPP010108754.1:0-18267 GCA_902168425.1 Peromyscus attwateri
ATCCCTGACTTCAAGCTCTACTATAGAGCTACAGTAATAAAAACAGCCTGGTACTGGCATAAAAACCGACTTGTGGACCAATGGAATCGAATTGAAGACCCTGACATTAATCCGCACACCTATGAACATATAATTTTTGACAAAGAAGCCAAAAGCGTACAATGGAAAAAAGAAAGCATCTTCAACAAATGGTGCTGGCATAACTGGATATCAACGTGCAGAAGGCTGCAAATAGATCCATATTTATCACCATGCACAAAACTTAAGTCCAAGTGGATCAAAGACCTCAACATAAATCCAGCTACTCTGAATCTGCTAGAAGAGAAAGTAGGAAGTAGTCTTGAACGCATTGGCATAGGAGATCGCTTCCTAGGTATAACACCAGTAGCTCAGACACTGAGACAAACAATCAATCAATGGGACCTCTTGAAACTGAAAAGCTTTTGTAGAGCAAAGGATACGGTCAACAAGGCAAAGCGACAGCCCACAGAATGGGAAAAGATCTTCACCAACCCCACATCTGACAGAGGACTGATATCCAGAATATATAGGGAACTCAAGAAATTAAACATCAAAATTCCCAACAGTCCAATTAAGAAATGGGCCATAGAACTAAACAGAGAATTCTCAGCCGAGGAAACACAAATGGCTGAAAGACATTTAAGGAATTGCTCAACATCCCTAATCATTAGGGAAATGCAAATCAAAACAACTCTGAGATACCACCTTACGCCAGTCAGATTGGCTAAGATCAAAAACACTGAGGACACCTTGTGCTGGAGAGGATGTGGAGCTAGGGGAACTCTCCTCCACTGCTGGTGGGAATGCAAGCTGGTACAGCCACTGTGGAAATCAATATGGCGCTATCTTAGAAAATTGGGAATCAATCTCCCCCAAGATCCAGCTATACCACTCTTGGGCATATACCCAAGGAATGCTCAATCATACCACAAGGGCACTTGCTCAGCTATGTTCATATCAGCATTATTTGTAATAGCCAGAACCTGGAAACAACCTAGATGCCCTTCAACCGAAGAATGGATAAACAAACTGTGGTACATATATACAATGGAATACTACTCAGCAGAGAAAAACAATGACATCATGAGGTTTGCAGGAAAATGGAGGGATCTAGAAAAAATCCTCCTGAGTGAGGTAACCCAGACTCAGAAAGACAAACATGGTATGTACCCACTCATAGGAGAATACTAGCTGTGGAACAAGGATGACTGGACAGCTACTCGCAATACCAGGGAGGCTACCTGGATAACAGGACCCCAAGAAAGACACGGGGATCGCCCAATGACAGAGAAATGGAGGAGATCTACATGAACAATCTGGACATAATGAGGGGCGAGGGGCGAGAGAAAGAGAACTTGGGGAAGCAGGAGATCCCAAATGGATCAAGAACAGAGAGGGAACATAAGGAATGTTCATGATAAATGAAGACCACATGAGAATAGGAAGAAGCAAAGTGCTGGAGAGGCCCACAGAAATCCACAAAGATGCCCCCACAATAAACTGCTGGCAATAGTCGAGAAATAGCCCGATTTGAACTACCCTGGTGATAAGATGGCCAAACACCCTAATTGTCATGCTAGAAACCCCATCCAGTAACAGAGGGAACTAGATGCAGATATCCACGGTCAGGCCCTGGGTGGAGCTCCAGGAGTCCAATAGGCAAGAAGGAGGAGGGTTTATGTGATCAAGAGCTGTTGGGACCAGGGATGGATGGAATACAGGGACAAATGGCCAAACGAATAGAAACACATGAACTGTGAACCAATGGCTGAGGGGCCCCCAACTGGATCAGGCCCTTTGAATGGATGAGACAGTTGATTGGCTTGATCTGTTTAAGAGGCATACAGGCATTTGAACCGGGCCCTGTGCTCAGTACATGAATTGACTGTTTGAAACCTGGGTCTTAGTAGAGATCCTAGGCTCAGCCTGGGAGGGGGGAACTAGACCTGCCTGGGCTGACTCCACCAGGTCGATCTCAATCCCCGGGGGCGTCTATGCCCTTGAGGAGATGGAAATGGGGGGTGGGCCGGGGGGAGGGGGGCGGGGGGCGGGACGGGAGGAGGGAGAAAGGGGGAATTTATGGCTGATATGTAAAGTTGAATTATATTGTAAAATAAAATAAAATAAATTCAAAAAAAAATAATAATAATAATGGTTGCTCAACATTCTTCTATAGGAAGAGTTCAATCACACACACACACACACACACACACACACACACACACACACACACACACAAAGATAGGCATTCCAGTTCTTAAATTTACTGAAAATAAAAAAGAATACTTCTGAATATCAATAGTGAGAGTTGCCCAGCCTGTCTTCTCCAGAAGTTGAGGTGATGCATTGGAAGATGGTAGGTGGAAACAACTTTGTGAAGCATTGTCTTTTTTTATTTATGAATCTGTCACATTGGTGGCGAGTTCTAGGAGATAACTTTCTCGAGGATGCATACTGGTCGAGTTGGCATGATTCCTGTCTCTGCTTCTTCATCCAGGTGCAACACCAGTTTTGTTTAATTAACGTCTTTTTTATTTCCAAGTAGATGCCGTTCTTGAACAGGTGCTGAAGTAACTCAGCTGTCATCCACACTCAGTCCATTGAAGCTCCAAAGCAATTACTCATACATAAATTTCCATGAGTCCTAGGTGACATGTGTTTGTTCAGCAAGCAGAGGAAATCATTTCAAATTTCTCAGAGCTCTGTCAGGAACTATCCATGGTTACAGTGGATCTGTTAGAAGAAGGTGTATTTTCTGGATGAACTGATTATGCATTTTTACAACTTCTTGAAGTTTTCCAGGATTTCACTGGATTCTTTTATCTCAATCACAGGCTGGGTTTGGAGTGATAAAGTCCATTTTGTCACATATGTTACAACTGAGCATACATTGGGTAATGGTACACAGAAGTACATTGAGTGTTTCAGTTCCAAAATACCACCATACTATATGAAAATTTCCAAATGCATTAATTCCTAGTCCCTCCTGTTCCAATCCCCCATCACTCCTGTTTTACCCCCCTCCCAGTTTACACAGAAGATGTTAACTATTTTCCCTTCCTGGGACTCTTCATAGGGTCATCCCTCTTAGGGTCCTCCTAGCTTCCCAGACCTCCTCTGTCTTGCTTTTACAGAAAATAGTGATTTGTATTTGGGTAATACATTAGTACACCATTTAGTATCTTTATGTGATTATGATCTATGACTATCTCACATATAAATTCATTTCTCTATTATGATCACTAAGTTGAGTAATGCTGCCTTCAGTTATGAACATTTGATGCTTTTGAGTATGACAGAGCACTTTAGGTGACTCAAACACATATGACATGTTGATGCTTTTCTTCTCAAAAGAACTGGATGTTTGCTACTGTCAATGGATTATCATAAAATGTTATATGATTTATTGAATTTCATTATTTAGTCCCTGAAAGAGTACAAGGGATGCTTTTGTCATTAATTATTTATATTAGTATTCCTATTTACTACTTAGGCAAACACAACTATTGTAACCTTGGTTCTGTCTCATAACTAAATAATTGTTTTCTTATGACATATACTATTGATTTATTATTAATCTTACATATTATGCATATATGTATATATAATATTTCTGGCAAGTTAATTCTCTTCTTAATAGACATAAAACTTATTTTTTGTGGTTTTACCCTTAAACAATTAAAATACAATTGTTTAGCTTGACAGTTCTAAATATATAGATGTCTAGTATCCTAAAATGTAATATTTTACAATGTTTCAATACCACTTACATTCATGATTAGTTTAACTATTAAATATTTAAATTGATGAATATATAGTTAATACATTATAAATCTGGACTTATGTATAGTTTGATACTTTTTAAAACAAATTAATTATACACATATATGTACAGAAAGTAAAATCTGGTCATATGCTGACATTTTATTAATTTTCAATAATGTAGTCTATTCTTTAATCATTCCACTGAACTTAAGGAGGATAATATTGATTTCACTACAATATTCTGTGCAATGAGCCATATATATTTATGCATGTGTTCACCTGAAGATGCAAAATTTAATTTACTATTAGTTTCATTTACAATCATTTTTTGTGTTCCCATTCATCCAAAAAGCAACCTTTTGGTCTCTAATTTATGCCACATGCATTTTTCATTATTTTTCTGTTCTTTCTCCTTGTTCTTCTTCTTGTTCTTCTTCTTGTTCTTCTTGTTCTTGTTCTTCTTGTTCTTACTCTTGCTCTTCTCCTTCTTCTTCTTCTTCTTCTTCTTCTTCTTCTTCTTCTTCTTCTTCTGAGATAGGGTTTCTCTGTGTAACAGGTCTCTCTGTCCTGGAATTCTCTTTATAGATCAGGTTGGCCTTGAATGCAAGATATCCATCTGCTTGTGCATTCTTCATTATTAAAATGATAATTACCCACGTGAAAAGTTAGTATAAAAATAGAATGTTTCAGAGTACATGCTGGTATTATCACTCCAGGAAAGAAATGTATAGTATATTAACAGATTTAACTACTCAAACAGGATCACTTTGTGTGTTTTTGTGTGTATTACATTGACTTCCAGATAACCTATAATTGTTACAAGCACTATATGTACTATATACTAATTGAAGGGGAAAAGTTGATTTATCACAGACTTTAAGGATGACATTCTCTTCCCAGTATCTACAACTGCTCTTATATTCTATATTTGTTATTCTTTTCTGTGACCTTGGAAATGATTTTTGTCTTGGTAAGATTCTGCAGCAGTATGTAACTTTGCCAAATTTCATGTTTCACAACCATTAACTTGATATGCAGTGGTTTTTTTTTTTTTTTCGAGACAGGGTTTCTCTGTGTAGCTTTGCGCCTTTCCTGGAGCTCACTTGGTAGCCCAGGCTGGCCTCGAACTCACAGAGATCTGCCTGCCTCTGCCTCCCGAGTGCTGGGATTAAAGGCGTGCGCCACCAATGCCCAGCATGCAGTGATTTTTTATTCTTATTTCGTTGATAATTTGAACACAGGAAGTAACAGTTCAAGTATTTTTTATTGTTTTCTCATATTTTTTTCTTTCTGTCATAGTTACTCATGAAAGTAATGACTACATGGTTAAAGTAGAGAATGGTCACATCTGGTACAAAACTTTGAGAACAAAAGCTCAATCATCAGATGTATAAATATCATTCAATCACTATAATGTTTTTTGTTTTTGGAAAACAGGAGTCAGAACACATTAAAACAAACAACCATATTAAAAACAACAAGCTAACTTCAAAACTTTCCGCATATCACTCACATTCTGGTATAATTTGGTACAGAGTGGGGCTTGGCCTGATTGTTCTGCCTCCACTAAACAAATTATTATTATTTAGCTATGTACCTAAGTTTTTTGTGAAGTTTGTGTTCATGCATATTTGATTACATGTATACAAGTAGGCCACATGTATAAAGTGGCCATGTAGGCCAGGAAGGAATGCAGATTCCCAGGAACTAGATTACAGTTGGTTATGAGCTTCTACATTGGTTCTAGGAAGTGAGCCCGAGTCTCTGGAAGATCGTTTACTGCTCTTGACTGCTGGGCCATCTACCCAGGCCCCTTCATGAACTTTTAAATTATAATGGGAAGGACCAATATTTGTTACCAGAGAACCAGGTAGAAGCTATAAAAATAGAAGTTTAGGAAAGTACAGAAAGAATGAGGCTTAATCCTGCTAAGAAAAATGATCTAGAAAATGTTCCTTAGAAGACATAACATTATATGCACTTTGCCAAACATAAGTGTTTTATTTCTGGAAACAGCACTGGAAAAAAACAAGTCCTTAGGCAAGTAGAGGGAACTTGTTTTAAGAAATTGTGGCCCATTTAAAGATTTGGAAGAATATCATCTTCTCTGTGCATGTGTCCTCAGACCTTTTATACCTGGCCTCACCTGTAAATCAACCTCTCTAAATTTGTAACAATCTTTCTTACTTGTATGCCTAGACTGTAAAATAATTCCTATTACAGTGAAAATATTCATCTTTGAAAACTACGTTTAACACGTAGTATCAAATTATTTTGAAGGCCAATATAATAGAGTAGATTTTATGATCTAATACACACAATTTGGTAATCAATCGTAAGTATCCACCACTTTAGAATGTTGTGTATATAAATTTATACTTTCTAAATCCCAGAGAACTACTATGTCCATATGTAAGCCATGCAACCAAGCAGCCTATAATAAAAGTTTTTTCCCAAGTTTGAAAGACATTTCAGAAGAAAGAAGAAAGACAAGACTGAGCAGCTACTTGAAGACTGTCACCTGATCCACTGCTGTTGGAATATGCGATCAGTGTGGGATGCAGTTAGACATCTGGAAAGAAAAGTGAGAGCAGATTGTGAAGGGAAAATTTTGGCAGTCTGTCTCATATACTCCATAGCTGCAATCTGAGTGAATTAAAATGTTATTGTATTTAGAAACCTGTCAGGACTGCTAACTTGAAATATGTATTTGAAATAGCGTGAAAATAACGTTCAGATTGTATTCACCCATCTTCCAAGGTACCAACTTTAGGTAGGTGCACTAAAGAAATATAGACCACTTTTCTGTTTTATAGTTGCAGATATTGGCAAAGGTGAATACATAAAATTGTGAATGCTGTTCAAAGATTGGCTCTGCCTTAAATAAAATTCATATTTAAGAACAGACAATAATACATCATGAGATCTGTTCTTGCGATGCCCAATTCTGTAAGAAAATTATAATTAAATGAGAATAATGAAAATAGTATTGATCAGAAATGATAGTGGTACACAAAATATTTGACTTTGAAAGAAAAATAGTTGAAAAGAAATGAAATCCCAAGGATGTAAGAAGTCTATGATTATTTACACTCTTATGGGGCAAGCATACATTTTCTTTTTGGTTTTGATTTTTACACTTTTTGAGATTATGATATAATTACAACACTCCTTTCTTTCCTTCTCTCCCTCCAAATCTCCAATATACTCCTCATTGCTTTCTTTCAAATTCATGCCTTCTTTTTTGAGCTGGCATTGCATGCATATATATATATATATATATATATATATACAGATGTATTCCTAAATATAACCTGCCTAGTCTGAATAGTGTTACTTGTATGTATGTTTTTAGAGCTGACCATTCGGTTAGGCAGAACCAATTGAAGTGCTTCGCCCTGGGGAAGACCATTCCTCCCACTTGCCCCATTTGTCTGTCATTCTTTGTGTAGGGTTGAGGCTTTTCTGTGTCCTTTTTGTCATGTCTATTGGTGTCACTCATGTTCAGCTCTGTTCATTCATTCCTGTCGATGCAACCATATGGACGTGGCTTTTGGAAATAGTGAGGGAAGATTTGGAAACTCTTTTGAACTGTTAATCTCAGAAATTTAAAATTGTTGGCATCACTCTTAAAAAATCTTGTTGGTTAAAAGATAAAGCAGGTTTATCTATCATTATTGCAGCTACTGCTGCTATTATTGTTGTTGTTATTGTTATATTCTTGGTGTGAAATTTGAACACAGAGTCCTTTGCATGCATGGCAAACATTTTTATGAAAGGCCATGTACCCATCTCTGAAACTTCCATGAAAAGTTGGGCCGGGTGGTGGTGGCTCATGCCTAAGCTACACAGAGAAACCCTGTCTCGAAAAACCAAAAAAAGAAAAGAAAAGTTATAAGCATATATTGAAAAACTATTTTAATGAATCCTGTAATTATGACAAAAAAGTTTGACAATTTAATTAAATTCTTAAAAGAATTTAATTTAGACTTGATTATATCTATATAAATATGTAAATAAAATATTTACTGTTACAGTAATGTACTAATGTTCAGAGTTAGATTCAGATTTTTCTCCCACATTTTAAAGCAATTTGCATCTAGAAAATATTGGGTATAAACCCAAATTTTCTGGTTTGCAAAAATATATTATATAAGAGATAGACTCAAATGCCCCAATGCTTTAAAAAATAGGTAGTAATAAAATGACTTCTAACAATATTCTGCTATACTTATACATCAGCGCCTTATTCAGCCATCATCAGAAAAGCTTCCTCCTGCAGCATATGGGAACAGATTTAGACACCTACTGCCAGACACTGAGGACTGAGAGAGATAGACCTTGAATCACACAGCTCTAAATGGGATGTCTCTGCTATTCTGTTCCTTGAGAGATTAGGAAACCCCACTGAAGAAGAGAAGTAAAGATTGTGAGAGGCTGGGGATGGGGTGGAGGAAACCAGGAGAACAAGTCCCTCTGAACCAACTGAGCAAGGCTCATATGAACTCACAGAGACTGAGTCAGCAGCAAAGGCCTACATGGCACTGCACCAGTTCCTCTATGTAGATATGATGGCTTTCAGTTTACTAATTTTGTGGGACTCCTGAGTGTGTGAATGGGAGGGTCTCTGATTGTAGTGCCCTTTCTTGGACTTCTTTTCTTCTGATATTTTGTCCTGTCCAACACTGACATGGTGTTTTGTTCATCTTATTATATTTCACTTTATTGTGTTTTCTTATTATCTCTTAGAAGCCTGATCTTTTCTAATGACAGAAAGATTGTGGATCCCAAAGCAGGGAGAGTTGGGGAATAACTGGGGGGAGTAAAAGGAGGGGAAACTAATCAGGATATATGTATGTATGAGAAAAGAATCTATTTTTAATAAAAGGGGGAAAAAGAATTGGAAACACAACACAAAACAGTCTCTTCTGTTGCATTTGTTTTGAGAGACAGTTTTGTCCTGCAGTTCTCCTAAGGTAGGATTTACCGTGTAGACAGAGTTGGATTTGAACTGTGCTAATCCTCCTGACCCAGTCTCCCCAGGGCTAAAAACATAGCTATGAGCAGCCAAGTCTAATTAATTTGCACACTGAAATTCTACTGTGATTTCTTTACTTGTAGTGAATCAAATATTTTAAATTGCCAGAATTGAAAATTAATTAGAAAAACAAGATTAGCGATGTAACAGAAAAAAAAGATTTAGGCAGGTATATACTAAAGACAGTGTTAAGTTATAAAACTTTCATATTTTTCAACCAGTTAGAGTATGCTTGAAAATTAAACATGCATTTTAAAAGTAACAGGGTTTACCTTAAATAAATTTAAGATGTTTTGCAATTCTATTCCTTGTTGAAATAAAAGGAAAGAGTTTCCAGTAACAACCCTGCCCCAATCAATACAAGAATCTTCTCGGTGTTCATCAAGAAAATAGAATTGGGGCTGGAGAGATAGCTCAGAGGTTAAGAGCACTGGCTGCTCTTCCAGAGGTCCTGAGTTCAATTCCCAGCAACCACATGGTGGCTCACAGCCATCTGTAATGAGATTCAGTGCCCTCTTCTGGCCTGCAAGCATACATGCAGAAAGAACACTGTATTATGATAAATAAATAAATCTTAAAAAAAGAAAATACAATTAATGATAATGGTAATAAATGATAGGAAGTACTAATAAGGTTGACTTGGAAAAGAACAGTTTGTTAGTGAAATCTATTGGATAAGAATCTAGGTTTCTCACAGAGGAGAAACATCAGCTTTGCACTTACCATACCTTATATGATACAACACAGAATATTGAAAGTGTTATTGATCATTCTTTTTGAATGTGTAGAGAAAAATAATCTAAATAAATATAATCAATTGAGAATGGGTAGAAATATTGAAATTTAATTCATCATGTTCTATTCTTTATTAGAAAGTAAATCTTGTAAATTATAGGATGATATTGATAGTTAATACACAAAAGACAATCCAGATGGCATATTTTATTTTTCTGAGTGTAATTATGTCTATGTATGATAGTTTGAATGATGCATTCATATATATGTGTCTACATACATACATAACATGATATATTATAGTTTATATTGTATAATACATAATATATTGTATATAGTAATATACATTATATATTTTATATATATATATATATTATATATTATATAATATTATATATAACTATATATTTCAACTGATAGGTGTTGATTTTCTTCTTCTACCTTGTGGATCTATATATATGTACTATTTTCATATATTATACATTATTATAATATATTATATTTAATATATTTACATTATATATAAATATACACATTTCATTATATGTTTAGAAAATAAATAGATTTTTTTCTTTTTTCTTTTTTTTGTGACAGGGTTTCTTTGTGTAGTTTTGGTGCCTCTCCTGGATCTTGCTCTGTAGACAAGGCTGGCCTGGAACTCACAGAGATCCTCCTGGCTCGGCCTCTCAAGTGCTGGGATTAAAGGTTTGTACCACTGCTGCCCAGCAATAAATAGATTATTATTTTACACAGGGGCATAAATGCAGAAGACATAAATGTGGATTTTTACAAAATTTAAAATTTGGTTTAAGTTTACTGTTATTGTTAAACAGAAAACATCAGGTTTTTTTTTTTTTTTTTTTTTTTTTTTTTTTAGCAGAATTAAAGCCCATTTACATATCCTGTTGTTAACATTTTACATTCACGCACAGGTAATTTGAGATATTATTATGAGGTAAAAGTAAGCTTATTTTTAAAACATGATAAAATTCAAAAGGTATTTTGTGCTAGAACCCAAATAAAATTATTTCTGTAATTAATGTTAATCCTGCTTATTCTATGTTGTACTGTGTGGCTTTATCTTGACATTATAAATAAATCTTTTCCCATGGCAACTTTATACTAATGTCAGTTGTACTTATCTCAGATAGAAGAGTCAAAAGAGTGTTCTCTAAAATATTAAATCTTAGCAATGCTTTCAGTTCATATGCTTGTTTTATCTGAGACAGGTGTTCTTGTCTGGAGTTACCACTGTATTCTAGAAAGTAGAATCATACTAATAGGTGACTTTGGTTCATGTGATTAGTCTTCAAATTCTGGGTGGATCCAATTCCCCTTGCTCATAAAGACATAAAAGAATGGTCTAAGGATACATTCTTCCTGCTTATCACCATAGAAAGAATGAAACATTTGAAGGTATTTGGATTAATCCGTTTGAAGGAAAATAAATTTACTAAAAGAAACCAGTATAGTGTCTTGTGAATATTTCAGTAACATACTATATAAACTTAATTATAGAAAAGTTAGTGATTCGCCATGTTTGAAACATACATTTTCAAGAACCTAACAGTAAATGATAAGGGAAGATCCTGACTATTAAAATACCCAGACTCAGCTTTTCTCTCTAAGTAAACCAATTTCAGATGTGCTCTACTGGAATGGTTCTCCAGGAAACTCCCTCACCACATTATTCTTTATCCAATCATTGCCTGTCTTCCACTAGGTTTCCCTAATAGGTCAGTTGTCTATCATGTCCTTTCCATTTAGGATGATGAGACTCAACAAAGGAAAAATACTTTGAGAATTATCCGGACATGGGGATTCTAAATATAAAAGAAGCTAACCAGAACTATGATATTTAGGCTTTGCTCCTAGTAAACTCTAAGTTCTAAGTTTCTGAACTTTGAGAGTCAAACAATTTGCAACTTCTATAACTTTACTTAGTAAAAAATGAGTAGATTGTATATTTTACAGATGAAACTGAACCCTTGCATTCAAAGCATAATTTTAATGTCTCATCCTCTTCATGCTGACAATCACTGAAACTAAGTTCTTCTCCAGGTTCATTTATTATTAAAAATAAGACTGTTAGTATTTAGAAAATCATAAGACCTTTTTTTAATTCAGTAAAAAAAGAATACTGAAGGAAAACTATAAATAATAAATGTATATTTGGGATCACCAAGTAGAAGACATTGTTTGATATTTCAATAAGGATCTTCTAATAAGATGATGAGATAACACATAAAATTACTTTGAATAAGGAAAAGATGGGAGACAAAGGAATATTTACAGCTTTCATTAAGTCTTTCAAGAATCCAGGTGATAAAACAAGGATCAGATAACAACTATTTTACACACACACACACACACACACACACACACACACACACATTTGTGTGAGTGCATATCTATCTATCCACATATATATATATAAACATTAATGATATGTATTTATCCATCTACTTTCTCTTCCTCTGTCTGAGATACTTAAGCCGTTTGGACACATAAGTAGAATAAGAATAACAGGCCAAAAAAATTGTTGTATTATTTTTAGATACACTCTGTGGTAGAACATATTACTGTAAAATCCATGTATCTATGGCTATTCCAAAATTCATCTTTGTGTCTTGTCCTATTCATAGATACCAAGATATAAAGCCAGGCAGTGGTGGTGCGCACCATTAAACCCAGCACTAGGGAGGCAGAGCCAGGTGGATCTCTGTGAGTTCGAGGCCAGCCTGAAGCTACACAGAGAAACCCTGTCTTGAAAAACCAAAAATACAAACAAACAAACAACAACAACAACAAAAAAAAAAAAACAAGATGTAAGGACACTTATACACAAGGACTACAAGGTAGGTGCAAAGGTGGAAATCCTAACATCAAAGTTAAAGTGTGAGTCATCAAGTAGAATTAATACCAAAAGATAAGATCTCACTGAGTGGAAACACTAGATATGAGGCCATCCATGCCATTTAAAAAATGACAAACAAAACCTCTTTATTAGGATTTCAGCTGACCTGACCCATTGAAGATTAAGCAAAAACAATGAGTCAGTGATAGAGAGGGGTTTCTGCAAGCAATCTTTGTTTTGCATTGTTTGGGGAAGTAGGGGGAGGGGCTTGGACCTGCCTCAACTGAATGTACCAGGATTTGCTGACTCCCCATGGGAGGCTTTGCCTTGGAAGAGGTGGGAATGGGGGGTGTGTTGGGGGAAAGGCTGGGGGCGGAAGCAGGAAGGAGAGGAAGATCTGTAGTTGGTATGTAAGATGAATAGAAAATTTCTTAGTAATAAATAAAAAAATGTTGTTTTCCATTATCTATAAGCACAATTTTAAATGATGTTTTCCTTGATGTGCATAGCCATATGACATTGATCTCTATGAGATAAGTGGCAGTCAATTTCATTCAGGGAACTGTGGAGTCACAGATAGAATCATCACCTTGAGTAAATACCCTAGTCTAATAATAGGGCTGAAGGACTTTCACAGTTTGAGTGAAAGGGAAAATAGAAGAAACACTTATCTTTTACCATGGAAAAAGGATGCATAAAGGGTCAGTGTTCAATTGTTCTCATTCTTTATGTATCTTCACGAAGTACAAAGGATCCATGCTTTTAGCAAATGCTCTATTTATGTTTCCTGGAGGCATTTTTAAAGTCTTTCAGTCCTTGCCTTCCGTGGATGATGCTTTCCTCTACATATGGTCCCTTATTAGCTACCTGACCTATGTGGTTATTCTAACTGAAACACATATATGTCAACTTTAAAAAGGTGACATCCATGTACAATAAAAATGTGCAGTATTTCCATTTTGATTCTACTTTCCTGACATGCTGCCTGTGTGTTGTAGTCAGAAAATAGGTAGCTCTGAGCTGCACCTTCAATGAACATAAAAAAATAATAGATTTATGATTTTCAAGTTCCAATGGGATTTATTTAACAAGTATGAAAATTAAATTTTCCAAAACTAACTCTAGTTTGAGGACAAAACTTAAATATAACATGATCTTTTCTAAAATAAGTATTAACATCTGGTAGTACAGCTTGATCTTTGAACTTAGGAGCAAAGATAATACAGTACTTGAAAGCCAAATCTTGAGAAAGGATTCACCAGAGGCCAAACCTGACTGTATTATTATCTTAACCTTATAGCCTTCAATTTGTTCAGGAGACAAAATTTGCCTTTGAAGTATTCAGTCTGTAGAATATGATCACTGGAACCCTAGCAACTATATTAAAATATAGAAAATATTTTAATAAATTATTTATGGGAGCCATGTACATATTTTATATTCACAGATTAAAAAATATAGATTCCCATTTTCCCTACTAACCTGGAAAGCTTAAATGACCAATATTTTCAAATCAATTCATAAATATCTCATTTAAAAATAGCTCTTTTTAATTGAGGTCTTCCTACTTTGAGAATCAAATATTTAAAATGTTTCTTAATCGAGTACAATATTAACTCAAATACCTGGCACATCTCATCGATCATAGGCTTGCTGTTCTCAAAGTATTATTTTGGAGGTCCTTCCCTGCAAAGCAACTAAAATTAGAAAAGGCAAATCTGGGAAATGAGAATAGTCTCATCTAAATAAAAACAGCAGAGAAACTTCCATCCATAGCTGATGTAATCCTGGAAAAAGATGGAAATTTACACCAATCCTCATGTAAGTTATTGTGAACAAGTGATGCATTGATCTCTCATTGGTGTTTCAGTTTTTATGAGGACTGTTGCCTATATGAGAGATCTTTAATGCGGTAGGGATCTTCAATTCTGTGATTTTTTTTTACACAAGTGCAAAATCAAAATAAAATTATGTCTTAGCTAAGGAAAATATTTTCAGAATAAATATTCTCAAAGCAATAGTTACAATTGTTCTATTTTAGGTCTCAATATAAAATTCATGACTTTTCAGGAGGTCAAATGCCTTTTAACACATTAAAATTAATTGAATGTACATGTTTGATTAAATCCAATGCCACAGCCTTGGGTCACCCATCTCCACAATGACCATTCTAGAAATTGCAGGTATTACACACTTAGTCCTCTAATGTTTTCTGAACTATGACCTCACTGTGGCCTTCTACGGAATCTGAAATAGAAATACTCTTGCCCAAGACCTCTAAAATAGCAACATATTCCCTCCACAGTGCATGTGCTATTATTCATCTTCGAATGATTGTTAATATAACTCACTTTTTTCACCATGCAATCTCTTTCCTAATTTTAAAAGATGTTTAAATGCATAAAATTCTGTCTCCAAATAATTAATGAAAAAAGAAAACTTGGGAAAATACCTTTATGCTTCTTTTGAGATACTGACATAGTGTGACAAGCTGTGACATAATGTCTTTTATTTTCTTATATTGGGAATAATGCCATTTTAGGCACTTCTTAATGACAGCTCACATATATCTGACATGAGATCAGCTGAAAGTTTTCCTGTGTCCTGCCTGGTCCTGCAGCTGCTCAGACCCAAATAAACACACAGGGGCTTATATTATTTTTCAAACTATATGGCCTAATGGCTCAGGATCCTCTCTAGCTAGCTCTTACATCTTAAATTAACCCATTTCTATAAATCTATACTTTGCCACGTGGTTTGTGGCTTACTGGTTCTTTACATATTGCTTCTTCTGGAAGCGGCTAACAGCATCTCCTGACTCAGCCTTTCTCCTTCCTTTTTCTCTTGTTGGAATGTCCTTCCTAACCTTATTCTGCCTCGTCATTGGCCAAACAGCTTTATTTATCAACCAATCAGAGCAACACACATTTACAGCATACAGAATGACATTCCACAGCAGTCATGGCAGCCCATCTGTAATTCTAGCACTAAGAAGGAAGACACAGGGAGTTCTGGAACAAGTTGGCTAGCTTGACTATGTTCTAGTACTGTTGTACATTGAAAATCTATGTCAATGAACAAAATGGAAAGTGATCAATGAAAATTACTAATATCAAGCTCAGACCTCTACACTCATGCCACACAGTCACACAAACCTGCATACACATATGTATCCATATACATGGGAACATACATACAAACATACCACATGTGCATATAAATTTAAAAGAAAAATAATAGAATCCACTTACTAATAGAAGGTATATCTGAAATCTGAAAAGTGCTAGGGTTTTAAAGAAAAAAAAAAGATAAACATGTAGAGAAAATAAATTGTTGGTTCAATTCACATTTACAAGTCATTGTTGATGAAAGTGTTCAATTAATTATAAAAATGTCTAGATATATTTTCTGAAATATTTTAGCTAATAAACATGACCTGGAAATAGAGTGAATCTGAAATGGACTTCAAAAGCCCTGCCTCCTTTTAAAATACCAATATAGTGCATCAGTGGGAGTGATTATACCAACTTCTGACATTTTAAACTGTACAAAATCAGCCCTATTGGTTTTAGAATTTCTTATTCTGATCTGAATCTTAAAACATAAAATTTATGCCAAAATAATTGCTTGAAAGCATTGTTGTACTCTTTATTGAATGATGGAAGACCAATTGTATTTAAAGTTAATTTGTAAATGATTGAGATTTTAGAATGAACAAATTAGAAAACAATGGTTTCCCCTTGGAAAACAAGGCAATGTTCTTGAGGGGTTTGGGGGGATGGGGCAATAATTTTGAATCATTCAGTGTTGAAATGATATTTAAATTTTTCCATTCACATTAAAAGAGATTGATAATGTATATGTTTATGTTTTCTTAAAATAACAAAACAGCTGGGTGCCAACCACCCCTGGCAAGACCTGCGCACCTTGGCCCCAAGTTCTGGCCAGCGGGCAGGTTCCCTTCTACCCCCACCCCTACCGGGAAGGGCCCCCTTCCCCAAGATCCCCTGCAGTCTCCAAGCCCTGCCCCCAAGTCCAGCACCCCCGGAGACCCCCGCCACTTCCTGAGACTTAGAGACCGGCCCCCAGCTCCCAGCCTGCCCCGGAAGGACTTCCCTTCTGGACAAAGCACCCCCAGAGACCCCCGCCACTTCCTGAGACTTAGAGACCGGCCCCCAGCTCCAGCCTGCCCCGGAGGGACTTCCCTACTGGACAAAGCACCCAGCCGGCCCCGGACGGACTTCTCTTCTGGACAAAGCTCCCAGCCTGCCCCAGAAGGACTTCCCTTCTGGACAAACCTCCCATCCTGCCCAGGACTTCCCTTCTGGACAAAGCTCCCATCCTGCCCCGGACTTCCCTTCTGGACAAAAGACTTCTCTTCTGAACAAGAGCTGCCATCTTGCCTCAGACTTCCCATCTGGACAATAGCTCCCATCCTGCTTCGGCCTTCCCATCTGAACAAGAGCCCCCAACCTGCCTCGCACCTCCCATTTGGAGAAGAGAGTCTCATCTGGACAAAAGAGAGAGACTTCCCGAATCTGTCAGCTCTTTCTCCACCAAGTGAGCTGATAAGACCAAGATCGAACACAAGGAGATGGGCAGACGTCCAGGCAGAAGTACATACAACAAAATGAAGAGCAATACAGCATCACCAGAACCTAGCCCTCCTCCAACATCTAGAGCCGATCATCAAAAATTGGAAGAAGCAGAAGGAAACAGCCTTATGAATAACATCATGAAGAAGATAGAGGCTTATATAGAGGAAAATACAAAAAAATTGCAAGAGCGCTGTAAAAACCTAGAGGAAAGGACAATTAAAGTAGAAGAAAAAAATAAAGTCCTGGAAGAAAACAATAAAGCACTGAAAGAAAAACATGAAAAAGCAATGAAACAAATGGAGGAAACAGTCCAAGACCTGAAAAGGGAAATAGAAAAAATGAAGAAGACTCAAACAGAGGGAATGCTGGAAATAGAAAATCTAAGTAAACGATCAGGAACTTCAGATGCAAGTATAACCAACAGAATGCAAGAGATGGAAGAGAGGATCTCTGGCATTGAAGATACGGTAGAAGAAATAGATTCATCAGTCAAAGAAAACACTAAAGCCAACAAAGTCATGACCCAAAATGTCCAAGAAATCTGGGACACCATGAAAAGACCAAACCTGCGAATAATAGGGATAGAAGAAGGAGAAGAATACCAACTTAAAGGGGCGGAAAATATATTCAATAAGATCATAGAAGAAAACTTTCCCAACTTAAAGAAGGAAATGCCAATGAAGATACAAGAAGCCTATAGAACACCAAACAGACTAGACCCCCAAAAAAAGTCCCCTCGCCACATAATATTTAAACAACTAAACATACAGAACAAAGAAAGAATATTAAGAGCAGCAAAGGAAAAAGGCCAAGTGACCTATAAAGGCAAACCCATCAGAATAACACCCGATTTCTCAATGGAGACTTTGAAAGCCAGAAGAACATGGACAGATGTAATGCAGACACTAAGAGTCCATGGATGCCAGCCTAGACTAATATACCCAGCAAAACTTTCAATCATCATAGACGGAGCGAACAAGACATTCCAAGACAAAGCCAGATTTAAACAATACTTATCCACAAACCCAGCCCTACAGAAAGCACTAGAAGGAAAATTCCAGCCCAAGGAAGTCAGATACACCCTTGAAAACACAGGCAATAGATAACCCCACAGCAGTAAACCCCAAAGATAAGAAGTACAGACACACTACCACCAAAAAAATAACAGGAATGAACAATCACTGGTCATTAATATCTCTTAATATCAATGGACTTAATTCGCCTATAAAAAGACACAGGCTTACAGAATGGAT
>CABHPP010108755.1:0-19367 GCA_902168425.1 Peromyscus attwateri
CTTTCCAGGTCTGTGAAGAATTGTGTTGGTATTTTGATGGGGATTGCATTGAATCTGTAGATAACTTTTGGTAAAATTGCCATTTTTACTATGTTAGTCCTGCCTATCCATGAGCATGGGAGATCTTTCCATTTTCTGACATGTTCTTCAATTTCTTTTTTCAAGGACTTGAAGTTCTTGTCATATAGGTCCTTCACTTGCTTGGTTAGTGTTACCCCAAGGTATTTTATGTCATTTGTGGCTATTGTAAAGGGTGATGTATCTCTGATTTCCTTCTCAGCCTGTTTGTCAGTTGTATATAGGAGGGCTGTGGCTAGAGTTTTCCTGCCTGGCCCACAGTCAGGATAAATCTCTTTCACCTGCCAGTCCCACAGCCGCTCAGACCCAACCAAGGAAACACAGAGACTTCTATTACTTATAAACTGTATGGCCGTGGCAGGCTTCTTGCTAACTGTCCTTATATCTTAAGTTATCCATTTCCATAATTCTATACCTTGCCACATGGCTCGTGGCTTACCGGCATCTTTACATGCTGCTTGTCCTGGCGGTTGCTGGCTGGCAGGCAGGCAGGCAGTCTCCTTCTGCCTTCCTGCTCTTTTAATTCTCTCTGTTAGTCCCACCTACTTCCTGCCTAGCCACTGGCCAATCAGTGCTTTATTAGCAACACATTTGCCATACAGAACAGCCTACAGCAGAGGGCTACTGATTTTTTTGAGTTGATCTTGTATCCTGCTATGTTGCTGAAGGTGTTTATAAGCTGTATCAGTTCCTTGGTTGAATCTTTGGGGTCACTCAAGTATACTATCATGTCATCTGCAAATAGGGAAAGCTTGACTTCTTCCTTTCCAATTTGTATCCCCTTAATCTCCTTATGTTGTCTTATTGCTCTGGTTAGAACTTCAAGTACTATATTGAATAAGTATGGGGAGAGTGGGCAGCCTTGCCTCGTTCCTGATTTTAGTGGAATTGCTTTGAGTTTCTCTCCATTTAATTTGATGTTGGCTGTTGGCTTGCTGTAAATTGCCTTTATTATGTTGAAGTATGTTCCCTGTATTCCTGATCGCTCCAAGACCTTTATCATGAAGGGGTGTTGGATTTTGTCAAATGCCTTTTCTGCATCTATTGAGATGATCATGTGTTTTTTTTTTTTCTTTCAGTTTGTTTATATGGTGTATTACATTGACCGACTTTTGTATGTTGAACCACCCTTGCATCCCTGGGATGAAGCCTAATTGATCATGATGTATAATTGTTTTGATGTGTTCTTGGAGTCTGTTTGCCTATATTTTATTGAGTATTTTTGCATCTATGTTCATGAGGGAGATCGGTCTGCAGTTCTCTTTCTTTGTTTTTGTCCTTGTTTGGTTTAGGAATCAGAGTAATTATAGCCTCATAGAAGGAGTTTGGTAATGTTCCTTCTGTTTCTACTTTGTGGAACAGTTTAGAGAGTATTGGTATTAACTCTTCTTTGAAGATCTGGTAGAATTCTGCGCTGAAACCATCTGGTCCTGGGCTTTTTTTGGTTGGGAGACTTTTAATGACTGTTTCTATTTCCTTAGGGGTTATTGGACTATTTAAATAGTTTATCTGGTCTTGATTTAACTTAGGTATGTGGTACCTATCCAGAAAATTATCCATTTCTTTTAGATTTTCCAGTTTTGTGGAATAGAGGTTTTTGAAGTATGACCTGATGATTCTCTGGATTTCCTCAATGTCTGTTTTTATGTGCCCCTTTTCATTTCTGATTTTGTTAATCTGGATGTTCTCTCTCTGTCTTTTGGTTAGTTTGGATAAGGGCTTGTCTATCTTGTTGATTTTCTCAAAGAACCAACTCTTTGTTTCATTGATTTTTTTGTATTGTTCTCTTTGTTTCTATTTTATTGATTTCAGCTCTCACTTTGATGATTTCCTGGTGTCTATTCTTCCTGGGAGACTTTGCTTCTTCTTGTTCTAGAGCTTTCAGGTGTGCAGTTAAGTCACTAGTGTGAGATTTCTCCAATTTCTTTATGTGAGCATTTAGTGCTATGAATTTCCCTCTTAGCACTGCTTTCATAGTGTCCCATAGGTTTGGGTATGTGGTGTCTTCATTTTCATTGATGTCTAGAAATTCTTTAATTTCTTTCTTTATTTCTTCCTTAACCCATTGGTGATTCAGTTGAGTATTATTCAGTTTCCATGAGGTTGTAGGTTTTCTTTAGTTTTTGTTGTTGTTGAAATCTAACTTTAAACCTTGGTGGTCTGATAGAACACAGGAGGTTATTCCAATTGTTTTTTATCTGTTGAGATTTGCTTTGTGGCCAAGTATGTGGTTGATTTTAGAGAAGGTTCCATGGGGTGCTGAGAAGAAGGTATATTCTTTTTTGTTAGGATGGAATGTTCTGTAGATATCAATTAAGTCCATTTGAGTCATGACATCAGTTAAGTCCTTTATTTCTCTGTTAAGTTTCGATTTGGGAGATCTGTCCAGTGGTGAAAGTGGGGTGTTGAAGTCTCCCACTATTAATGTGTGGAGTTTTATATGGGGTTTAAGCTTTAGTAGTGTTTCTTTTACATATGTGGGTGCCCTTGTGTTTGGGGCATAAATGTTCAGAAGTGAAACTTCCTCTTGGTGGATCTTTCCTGTGATGAATATGTGGTACCTATCCAGAAAATTATCCATTTCTTTTAGATCTGGGCAGACGTCAAGGCAGAAGTACATACAACAAAATAAAGAGCAATACAGCATCACCAGAAACTAGCCCTCCTCCTTCTTGATCTCTTTTGATTGATTTTAGTTTGAAGTCTATTTTGTTGGATATCAGGATGGCTACACCCACTTGTTTCTTAAGACCATTTGATTGGAAAGTCTTTTCCCAGCCTTTTATTCTTAGGTAGTGTCTGTCTTTGTATTTGAGGTGTGTTTCTTGTATGCAGCAGAAAGATGGGTCCTGCTTTCGTATCCATTCTGTAAGCCTGTGTCTTTTTATAGGTGAATTAAGTCCATTGATATTAAGAGATATTAATGACCAGTGATTGTTCATTCCTGTTACTTTTTGGTGGTAGTGTGTCTGTACTTCTTTTCTTTAGGGTTCACTGCTGTGGCTTTATCTATTGCCTGTGTTTTTGAGGGTGTATCTGACTTCCTTGGGTTGGAATTTTCCTTCTAGTGCTTTCTGTAGGGCTGGGTTTGTGGATAAGTATTGTTTAAATCTGGCTTTGTCTTGGAATGTCTTGTTCACTCCGTCTATGATGATTGAAAATTTTGCTGGGTATATTAGTCTAGGCTGGCATCCATGGTCTCTTAGTGTCTGCATTACATCTGTCCATGTTCTTCTGGCTTTCAAAGTCTCCATTGAAAAATCGGGTGTTATTCTGATGGGTTTGCCTTTATAAGTCACTTGGCCTTTTCCTTTGCTGCTCTTAATATTCTTTCTTTATTTTGTATGTTTAGTTGTTTAATTATTATGTGGCAAGGGGACTTATTTGGGGGTCTAGTCTGTTTGGGGTTCTATAGGCTTCTTGTATCTTCATTGGCATTTCCTTCTTTAAGTTGGGAAAGTTTTCTTCTATGATCTTGTTGAATATATTTTCTGTGCCTTTAAGTTGGTATTCTTCTCCTTCTTCTATCCCTATTATTCATAGGTTTGGTCTTTTCATGGTGTCCCAGATTTCTTGGACATTTTGGGTCATGACTTTGTTGCCTTTAGTGTTTTCTTTGACTGATGAATCTATTTCTTCTACCGTATCTTCAACGCCAGAGATCCTCTCTTCCATCTCTTGCATTCTGTTGGTTATACTTGCATCTGAAGTTCCTGATCGTATACTTAGATTTTCTATTTCCAGCATTCCCTGTGTTTGTGTCTTCTTCATTTTTTCTATTTCCCTTTTCAGGTCTTGGACTGTTTCCTCCATTTGCTTCATTGCTTTTTCATGACTTTCTTTCAGTGCTTTATTGTTTTCTTCCAGGACTTTATTGTTTTCTTCTACTTTAATTGTCCTTTCCTCTAAGTTTTTACAGCGCTCTTGCCATTATTTTGTCTCTTCCTCTATATAAGCCTCTTCCTTCTTCATGATGTTATTCATAAGGCTGTTTTCTTCTGCTTCTTCCAATTTTTGATGATCAGCTCTAGATTTTGGAGGAGGGCTAGTTTCTGGTGATGCTGTATTGCTCTTTATTTTGTTGTATGTACTTCTGCCTTGACGTCTGCCCATCTCCTTGTGTTTGATCTTGTTCTTATCAGCGCACTTGGTGCAGAAAGAGCTGACAGATTTGGGAAGTCTCTCTCTCTTGTCCAGATGGGACTCTCTTGTCCAAATGGGAAGTCTGAGGCAGGATGGGAGCTATTGTCCAGATGGGAAGTCCGAGGCAGGATGGAAGTTCTTGTCCAGAAAAGAATTCTTTGTCCAGAAGGGAAGTCTGGGGCAGGATGGGAACTGGGGGCCGGTCACTAAGTCTCAGGAAGTGGTGGGGGTCTCCAGGGATGATGGGCTTGGGGGTAGGGCTTGGAGACTGCAGGGTATGCAGGTGATCTTGGAGAAGGGGAGCCTTCCCGGTAGGGGTGGGGGTAGAAGGGAGCCTGCCCGCTGGCCAGAACCTGGGGCCAAGGTGGGCAGATCTTCCCAGGAGTAGCTGGTGCCCAGGGACAGAATCTGATGCTTTTTGTTCTCCTTGCGTACTTTCACTAGCCTATAAATACTTACATACAGACATGAACACAGACACAGGCACATACATACAGACAGATGTGGACATGGACACATACACAGACAGACAGACACAGACACAAGCACACACACGTAATTAAAATAAAATATGATGTAATGATAACTTAAGACAGAAACTACAGTAGAATACTGCATGCTGGCTTGCTTGAAGGATCATGCTTCCCTAGCTTTCTTATACAACTTAGGACCATATGCCCAGGGAATAATGCCACTCACAGTGGGATAGGCCCACCTTCATTGTTTAACAATCAAGATAATCCTCCACAGAAAACCAACAGTCTAATCTGACCTAGGCAAGCCCTCAATTAAGATACTTCTCAGGTGACTCTAGTCTAGAACTATGTCAAGTTCGCTGTTAAAGCTCACTAAAAGAGGGAGAGATTGATATAGTCAGGCCTTAAATATAAATTGTCATATCTATGTGTTGTTGAGGGACTTTTGGCTCTTTTGAGGGGCCACCACCCAGCTCCCAAATAAATCACACATGGAGGCTTATAACTAATTATGAATGCCTGGCCTTAGCTTGCCTTAGTTTCTAGCCAGCTTTCCTTACCTTAAATTATCCCGACTACCTTTTACCTCTGGGCTTTTCCTTTTCTCTAACTTCTGGAAATCTTACTCTTACTCCGTGGCTGGCTGTGTAGTTGGGTGCCTGGCCCCTGGAGTTGTCCTCCTCCTCTGGCTGCTCAATCTTAGATCCCTCTTCCCAGATATCTCCTTCTATTTATACTCTCTGCCTATCAGCTCTACCTATCTGTTCTCCTGACTTGCTATTGGCCAGTTCTTTATTAAACCATCTGGTGTGTTACACAGGCACAGTAACACAGCTTCACAGAGTTAAACAAATGCAACATAAACAAAAGTAACACACCTTAAAATAATATTCTACTACATCTATGGGTTAAAAAAAAGTCTGATCCAAAAATTATTTTTGGATAATTAAATATTTGGTACTATTTTTGCTTTGTATGAAAGGATGAGAGAGCATGAATAATTAAAGTTTCTTGATTGAAGTGATAGTTTTTGATATCATCAAACTACATACAGATATAGAAGATAAGTTTGGAGGAAAAACATCAGTCTTAATTTTTAGTGTGTTACATGAGTTCACTTACAGCATTATTCAATAATTATATTAAGTATCATGATATTATAAAATATTTAATATTCAGAGAGTATAGACCACTGCACAGTTTATTTGGATTTAGAAGTTATACAAGTTAATGATGCAGATTTTGGTCCCATTTGAATAGTGATTATGTTGAAGATGTTAGTGTATTGGATAACAAATTAAGAGTAGCAAGTATTGAGATACACAGGGACTGAATGTTATATCCTTTAAAAAAAATCCTCACATTGAAGTGATGCATATGTGCCAAATCAATGAAAAATGATGAATTGAGAGGAAAAGATAATCACTGCCCTGAAGATAAAGCAACAAACTATAAGAGGAAAGTCTGGATCAGAAGCACAGAAGTTTTCTGAAGGATTGCAATAAAGAGAAAGGTTGAGAAGAGGATCTCTGAAGGTGAATTTAGGCTATTGCCTATAACACTGAAACTCACATTTCAGAGTAGTAGCTGTGGAGATTAATATTGATTCTCAACTTGATAGAATGAAGAATCCCTAGGAGATAAACCCTTGTGATGCTTTGCGGGGCTTATCCTGATTAGTGCAGCCTGAGGCTGTGCCTGGGAGGGATTATCTTGATTAGGATAATTGATGTGGGAAGTCCTATCATAAAAATGGTGGTACCATTCCCTGAGCTTGGATTCTGGACTGCACAAAGGGGAGAAAACTAACTGAGCATCAACAATCATTTCTCTCTGCGTTGTGTGGATTCACTATGACTAGCTATCCCCCTGAAGCACCTTCCACCCAGACTCCCCTCTATGATGTACTGTACCCACAAATTGTGACCCAAAATAAACCCTATTTCCTTGAGTGGTTTTACTCATAGCAATAAGAAAAGTAACTAAAACATGATTTTAGCAGACATCAACCTCTATCACATGTAGCTAGAAAGAGAAATGAAGTCTCTCCTACCAAATTTGAATATACCAAGAAACAAATAAACATAACACACCAACTTGAATAAATCTTTGGAGACAGTCTAAGCATTTATTTGAAAGCAAATGGGAAGTAATAATGAAGAATTAATGATTAAAAACAGACAAGGGAACAACTAATGATATTATGAACAGTTTAGATGAACCAAAAGATAGGTGCAGTCTTAGAAATGAAACTATCAAGGATGCCACAAATGGGAATCATTTTGCTACATATACTTCTGGGCAGCACAGACAGTCAGAGAGAGGATAAGGCAGTACAATGTTCCATCTATTCATTTGGAGTTTGCTCTGACTCTATAGCCTGCACCCCATAGGAGACTGGACTTCTCTAGTTTTTTAATTCATACAGCAAATATATCTCAACAATGTGAGCCCTACAGGAAATATTTGAAAAATCTATCCTTCACTTCAGAGATTTGACAATTCTGTTAAAGACTGAATTAATTGATTATTCAGACACCTGCATACAGACTTCCATTTGGTCTTCTGTCAGCACTCAGGGGATACTGAGTCTTCTGAGAAGTGCATAGTGATTAATATGCATATTTATAAATAGAACAGCCATGAACACATGTATTTTGAGAGATTTTTTAAAAAATCTCTTAAGATATTTTGTAGTTAGATTTTTTTAATGGTGTTCAAGCATTAGAAGTTGAATACTTGCCATTCCTTCATATTGCATGTAATTGGCAATTTAAACATCCATTTTAAATATTGGCTTAAATTTAAAAAGCACTAAAGGAAAGCAATTCCATATTTCTTTCATCACATTTTCATATTCTACATTCTTAGTGAAATTATTACTGCTACATTCTTATAAATTCATCTGCCTACTTTTTCTCTTCCTAGCTGAAATGAAGCCTTAGATGATTTGTTTAGTGTGTGTCCTCAGTGTCTAAACCACTGGAGTTATAAGTGGATAGGTGGATAATATATTAAATATCAAGATATGTATTGTGTTTTACTTAAATATACATGCTACTCATAATGTGTAAAATATACCATCATACTGTTATCATGCAGCTTTGCATGGATTCTGGAGACTAATAATATGACTAAAAAACAATGGACTCCATTTGTTGTTGGGAAATTCAGCGCATAAGGATAAAAGAAGAAGTAGTAAGGAAGTAAGAGTCAGTACTCCAACCAATGAGGAACATCAGACCTAACTTTAGAATCGTTCAAAGAGCAAATTATTGGAAAACTGAAGGACCTAGGTGCTTCTAGCTACCTCGTCTTTTAAGCAAGTGTCAGTTACATTTCCACTGCTGTGATAAAACACCATGACCAAAGACAACTTGGGGAGGAAAGGGGTTATTTCACCTTACATTTCCAACTAAATAGCCCATCACTGAGGGTAGTCAGGGTAAGAACTCAAGCTCAGAACCTAAAGGCAGAAACTGATGCAGAGGCCATGGAGAAGTGCTGAGTAATAGCTCACTCCTTGTGACTTACTCAGCCTGCTTTGTTATAGCACCCAGGGGCTACACTGCCTACAGTGAAATGCATCCTCCCAAATCATCAGCCATAAAGAAAACCCCTTCAGGCTTGCCCACAGTCTAATCTCGTGGGGCATTTTCTCAATTGAAATTGCCTCTTCCCAAAGGACTCTGGCTTGTGTCAATTTGACAAAACATTACCCAGTAAGCAGAATATTTAAACATAAGTTTATGTATAAGATTGGTGCATCAGGAACTCTGGGCCTTATCACAGTTTCTCCATTATTTAATGTTCATATGGAATGACCATTTTACTAAAATTAAGAGAAAAAGGAGGCTCCATAGAATTTTGGGGGGATTAACATGGATGAAATGTTTGTCAAGTTCGAAGTTTAGAGAACATCTACATGTAGCTTATTCTTTAGCCTATAAAAGTATAGACTCATGTTATTGACTCAATTGTAACACATCACACCAATCTTTGATAGATATTCTACTGCTTATTCTAAATAATATGTACATTTTTAATATTCAGGATCCTTAAATGCATCTCTCTTTTCTGGATGAGCAATATATATTTTTTTGCCTAAGGATGTTTCACTTCAGCTCATTCTACTTAGGCCATGATGGCGACATTCCACAAGGAGGTCTATAAATGTGTGGATGGTTTCAGACTCACCAGAATTTGTTACTTATCTGCTCATGTTCTTCATGTAACTTCCTAATAGGTTCCAGATAAAACCAAGAGCTTAGGTTTCCACAATGAGGATAGTGTTTAGATGTCAGTCTAAGGCAGGACTCATTTATTAGAGTAGAAATAAATATGCAATGCTAGATTTTTATGATAGGAAGAATGTGTTCTTGCATCTTGGAGCACATGAACATAACATATACTAAATTAGATATTAGCTACCACTTCCGTTGTCTATACTTTTAGTTGAGACTACAGAGTACAGTGGTGAAAAGTCAAATCCCTTGGTATCTTTTTCAGCCCTTTAAATTCATACCAAAAATGAAGTTGCATCAATTTCATTTCCTATAATCCCAGCTTTGGCCAGATAATTCACAGATGCTGATTCCAAGAATCTGTTGGGAAAGTCTTCATACAATTATATCTTGTTTCAATTGTTTGTCATTTACTATGTCCTTCCTTTTCTATTATCACCCAGGTTCAGCCGCTTATGAAAGCCTATAGCGTCTCTGTTCATAAGCTGAAAGCAGCATTAATGCTTTTGGTTTGAAACATTCATTTTCATTTCATGTGTACTCAAACTTCTGGTATTTTTAAGGCTTCCAAAGCTCTTAACATGATAGTAGTTCTTCCCTGATATATATTTTATTTTAATAATAGTCCCTTTTAAATTAGTCAACAAAGAGTTTGTACCTGGGCCATTTTTAGTAACTTTGTAGTTCTTCTTTCATACATGTTCAGTAATTGATTATATTTATCAGGTTCTGTCTGACCTCTGTGTAGAAGTATTTTACTCTAGTGTTGGTACCAGGATGGAGACACAGATGCTTGCTTATTCATTGTCATGATTTGAAGTCCTATGCAAGGGAAAATGTTCTCTAAAGGTGAACTGAGGTTCTCTACTAATTTTCTGGCTCAAGGGAATTCAGAACTGACATTTCTCTTGATATGCTCTGGAGTTGAGAAATGCTATTAGAAGAGTTCTACTATATTTTGAGTTAAATCTCCATAATGCACAATGTTGGCACCCACTGTTAAAAGTAACAGGAGCAATAATAGCAATGACAGGACGGAAGACTAATTGGCATAGGAAGTATAATTATCACTGTGTAGAACACTGCCAGCAAGTCTACAGTGAAGCACTATATTGATTTTCCCATGAGTTTTCTTATTTGCTAACAGTTACAAAATGCATTTATATCAAAGGGAAACTCTAATCTGCTACTTCAATTTCTTTCCTTTAACTTTTGAAGGTCAGAGTATTATTAACATAGAAATTGATCGATGACCACTAAATAGCTACCCACAATAGAAATTTGCCTGAGAATATAATCAAATTATAACAATTAGAACATTTGCACTTTTTTATTGTAGCTCTCTAGGAAAAAAATGCCTTATAATTAACTCATATTTACTAAAATTACTAAATTGAAGGCTAATGATAACTGATATTTTATCAATTCATATTTGGAAATATGAGCAAGTATCTCATTCTTTGCATTATTAATTGCTCTTGTTAGAAGCATTGATGCACATAACAAATCAAAATTAACTAGAGTTGTTTATTTCAGAAAATTGGGCACACATATCAGATTAATCAATTTGATATACAAAGTATGTCATTTGAGCTTCGTGGCTTAGTTTTATGTTTGGGAATAGTGTTCAACTAGACGGTCACAGTGAATAGGAGGTGAAAATCATTCCATTTATTTATTTATTTATTTATTTAAAACTCTATTCCAGATTGTTTGTTCTGAGTTCTGAATTGAGTAATACCCATTGAACCTTCTATTACATCTCCAAAATATTTCCTCCTCTCCCTGTAGAGTGCTGCTTTCATGGGCAGAAAGCAGTTACCAGGGACTTACCACCCTGTCATGAATCACCCTCTGCCCAAGTTTGCTCTGGCTGTAACACTTCCCTGAAAACTGTCATTAATTGTACTTTTCCATCTTCCAAATGTTACAGTTCCCCCATATTGGCAAACTGAATTCCTGAAAAGGGTCTCTAAAAATTGTTTTTCCTGTCATTTGGTGGCCATGCAATGGAGGCTTGTGGTATAAAGGTCTTGACTTCGTACTGACTGATCACAGGCTCTATGGAACAAGGCTGGAAAAGCATCAGCATCCTGATAATCATCTCTGGTACATTCAATTGCTTAGGTCTGAATGCAGGAAGGATTGTCTGCTTTGTGGGTTTTCACCCTTGCATTAATTAAAATGAGTTTTTATTCTTGACCCAATTCCTCACCATATAGCATAAACAGTGCCTCCGTTCTCATGCAAGTTACTGGTCCTCACAGATGGTACAAATATATATTATTCTTAGGACTCCATTTGATAGATTTCTGGCCAAGCATTCAACATAGAAGAGTTGCACAGGAAATATTTTCTTTCTCTAAGTAAAGCATTCATAAATAGCAAGAACTATGCATAATATACACATATATTTTAATTTTAAAGACTTGTTTATTTTTTTTGTATGAGCCTTTTGCTTGCATGTATGTAATTGCACCTTGTGCATGTATGTATCATTGGAGGCTGGAAGGTATCAGATCCTTTAGAGCTGTAGATACACATAGTTGTGAACTGCCATGTGGATGCTAAGAACCAAATTCCAATCCTCTGTAAGAGCAGCCAGTGTTTGTAAATGTGTAACCGCCTCTCCAGCTCATCACACACACACACACACACACACACACACACACACACACACACACACATTAAATATTGCAAAATGAGAAAACTAAAATCTAATTAAATAATAGAATGACAGCAAAGTTTTGACAGAAATATTATATCTTTGGCATTGGAAATGTTTCATCTATGTAGATGTTAATGTGGGGGTGAAATGATTTGAGCATACCCAAGTTTGTTGCCTCCTGCAGGAGCCAAATTTTAGTGACAAAAATGCTCACATTGAGATAAATTTCAAAGGCAAAAAGACATAAACATCATTGTGGATTGTGTCCATTAAATGAATCCTTTATGGTTTACTTCTGTATAAGTAGTTTTTCTTCCCTTTTCTCTCCACCTGGCTAAAGAAATCTCTTCTCTTGGGTAGCCTTCCTTACCCCATTTACATCCACACTAGAGGGAACTGGCTGACCTAGTTTACATGTAAACAGCAAATATCTTTATTTTTTATCAAGGATTGACTCTGTGTTTTAGCACAAACCCCTCTGAAACCAATTAATACTGATATCTGACCTACATAATAGATTGTGAACTCCCTCTTCTTTCTTTTTCTTTTTGTTATATTCCCCATTTTTAAAGGAAACACAATTTTTCATATAGCCTCATGTCAGCCCCTGGGGTAAATATATAAATTTGTATAGATCACATGAAACAAATTTTCAAGATGCTCTTTATCCAACAATTTTACATTATTACATAAGTTTTAAAGGAAATGACATCTCCCATATTGCCTGAGTCCATTTTATATTTCCTAGCTGGCAATGTTAAATCAGTCTACTTACAGGCCCAGGTCCTGGGATAAAATAGCAAAGCATCATTTCCCTTCAGAAAATTTGAAGAAAAATAGTTACATTTTTGTAATCTACAAATGTCTTTATTCTGCTTTGCACATAAATTTTTCAAATAAATTTGATGGCTACTAATTGTTTAGTGTTATTGGGAATTGGTTTAATGCTTACTGCATAGTCTATTTTCAAAAACATTTAGGATACACCTAATATAATATACTATCTCTAATGATAGTTTTCAAGACTGCAGTATATGCCTATGTCATTCATTTTTAGCTATATTTCCAGGTAATTCCTATGTGGATTAATGATTTGCTAAATCTATTTGTCAACAGTTCCAACATTTGTGTTAGAATCTCCACATACCAAACAATATTTAGTAATTCATTTTTATAATTTTTTTCACAATGTTATTATATACTTTAAAGCTTTGGTTTGAAACTTAATGTGTTTTACCTCTCACAAGTCTTCTTTTAAAATCATTGATATTTAATCAATGGCATATGATGTCTTTTTGGTAACTTATCCAGATGAATTTACTTCTGGTTTAATGTTTTGAATAATCAACACCTTAGGGTCAAATGATCATTTATTAGAATGGTAGTTATTTAAAACTTTAATGTTTTCTTTGATGGCTTGCTTTGTTCCTTGTTTGTATATTAGTTATAAAATTTTATTTCTTTTAAAATTAAAGTATAACTATATTGCTTCGTGTGTGTGTGTGTGTGTGTGTGTGTGTGTGTGTGTGTGCGTGCGCGCTTATGTTGTATAAAACACACAAGATGTCTACTTTTCCTTTTCTATGCTTACAGAATGATAAATTTACATATTTTCTTTACATTTAGGTTTTGTATTTGAGCATAACAGGGTATTAGTGTAGCAGGCTTTCTTTTGGCCACCAACTAGCACCCAAATAAAGACATTGAGACTTATTATTAGTTATAAATGCTCAGCCTTATCTTATGCTTATCTCAGTAGCTCTTATAACATAAATTAACCTGTTTCTCTTTATCTACGTTTTGCTTTGAGGTTTTTTTTTTTTTAACCTTTCTTTCATTCTGTATGTCCTACTCTGTGTTTGGCTAGTTGGCAGCTGCCTGGCTGGCTGGTTGTCCCCTAGTGTCTCTCTCTCTTTCCTCCTTGTTCTCTCTCCTTACTTTCCAAGCCTAGATTTCTCCTCCTACTTATTCTATCTGCCTGACAGCCCCACATATCCCTCCTCTGCCTAGCTATTGGCTGTCCAGATTTTTGTTAGACCAATCAGATGACTTAGGCAGGCAAACCAACATACCTTTACATAGTTAAACTAATGCAGCATGAACAAAAGTAACACACCTTTACATAGTTAAAGGAATGTTCTGCAACATAAGCAAATGTAACATTTTTTACATAGCTAAAGTAATATTCCACAGCATATTAGTTTCATTTAAATATTATAAAGGTTAAAATATCTGTAAAATTAATTTGGATTTTTTTTTCATTTTTATGAGGTGTTATATACTAGTGAAAATTGAAGTGTATTTGCATGTTTTAGTTTTCCTGGCCCAATCATATGGCAGAGAATTAAATCTTACAATCATAATAGATTTTGCTCATAATCATGGACACTGACATCAGGGTGTCCACATATTCCCAGGATCTATGGTACTTAGCTAAGTGATGTAGTCATCTCATTTGTTAATTGTATGATTTTTAAATTTTTTTTTCTTTATTTCATCTCACTTGCAGCATGATATTGTTCTTCAATGGCCTTCTTTTTTTGTGCAGTATTATTTTCAGAGTCATCCCTTGCAAAGACATGAGCTTGCCCCTTGTCTCCTTTTTACAAAAGGGCACAAAACTTTTGTCTAGGTTCCATGGAACAGCAAATTTCTCTCAGAAGGTACCTCCTCAATGCAAGTCTGACATCATGATTGTTTATTTATCTTGTCATTTCTTTTGACTTGGAGCTTCTATTTATTTCTTAGGTTCAACTATGGTTTGATTTTATATATGCTTTGGAGAATATTTCCAATATCTAGTTCACCATGTGGCCCATATATGGAAATCTTAATTCATCCTACATGCAGCAGCCAGAGTAATCATTTCAAAGGGAACATCACATGCTTCAAATCCTTTTAATAACATTCCAATGATCCTAGGATTAAGACAAAGCTCCTAAACAGGCCAACCACAGCCTGTGTGCGTATTTCTACCAATGCTGTGCTCGATTTTGCTCTACATTTTCATGGACTCTTTGCTATTCAGGAATTGCAGTCAGCAACCGTATTAGCAATGCTGTCAACACGCCCGTCCGTCTCCCTGCTTCTGTTTCCTCTCATTGAAGGCTCCTCTATCTCACATTTACTGATTGATTCTACTCCCCTCCCAAACTCAGTTCAAGCCCAACTTTCTTAACATAGTCTTTCCTTACCTCCGAAGTTGATCATGTTCTCTGCCTCCATACAGCACAGTTCATTTCTCTGATCAGTCATACTTAAGTATCATCTGTATATGTATATAAAAGTACTCTCTTTATATTTGTATGTCTAGTCTGTAAATTTTCTCAAGGAAACACACTTATTTTTATGTGTTTTGTGGTATATGTGGAGTAAAGTTGACATACTGAAAGTAAACATAAATGTAAATGTGGGCAATATTTTATTTAAAAATATGCTATCTTTGTTTCTTTATTCAGAAATGATTCCTGCAATGAGAATGATTATAAATAAATGTAGAACTCACCTGTCCTGGTTTCAAGGTAACACAATGATCTCTTCTTCCTCCCACCTCCTCTATGGGATTGTAGGACTTTAGAGTAGGTATGCATTGGATGATGTTATGCCTCCTCAAGATGGTGATGATTATAAGTGATAGCTAATCCAAACAGTTATAACTTGTACTTAGTAAGAATTCAGGTGAGATAAAGTACTTCTACCTAGTCTTTATTCACTCCTAGGTTCACAACATGTATTCTGAAGACATAGTCAAACAAATAGCTTATCACTAATTAGATGCGCCAGGCCAAACTTCCAAGGAAGAAACTTCTAGTCTTTTTTTTTCAAGCAAAAAGTCTTTTACTAGAAAATATTAAAAAGAGTTTAGGTAGGGAACAAATAAACATAGATGAGTAATGGACATGGGGAATCTGGACATATAGGATATACTAGTCCAGACTCTTCACAGAACAGAGTGTGTGGGAGGTGGGATAGGAAGGATGTTTTAAGTCAGGTGGATCACATAGTCAGAGGGTAAAAAGTTCCTTAATACTTTCTCTGCATGCTATAGAGTGAAATAAGCCTGATAGCATTGCTGAGTCAAGTCAGAGCTTCTGAATCAGACAGCCCAGCCCCCAATCAAATGCCAACACTGTTATGGATGCTAACTGTGCACATCTCTGACTGCAGAGTCTGGAGAAGCTGAACTTCAGCATTAATGGCTACATTAGAAGAAACTCACCTTGTTGCAATGGGAAGACGCAGAGAATGCATTTTTCCCATATTTCATTCTCCTTTCCAATCCACTCCTCAGGCAATTAAACGGTGGCAGCCCATATTAAAGAAAGGTATTCCAGTCACAGTTTTCTGGTTCACAGAGTGATACTTGTGACAACATCATAATGCTTCAACAGTTTCTAAGCATCCCTAAATCCACTGAAGCTAACATCTCAAATTAACCATCGATATGGATAAAAATGCGGAAAATGATTAAATACCTATTTACATCTGCAATTCTGCTTGTAGAAAACTCTTGGATAGCTATTTCTTCCAAGTTGAAATATTCCCTTAGGGAGGGAGGAGGGAGCATCCTAATAATCAGTATGCTCATGAAACTTATCTGATTTAGGAGGCTCACAAAACATACAAGACTCATGAAGCTCATAAATGTACATAACTCAAAATTTACTTGCTATGGGCTGCAGGAATATATTATAAGAATTCAGCTGGTTATGACAAAGCCACTACCTGAAGGGATCAAGGAATTCCCTCAGAGGAAGCCAAATTCCAAGGATCATTTGGTGTTGTTCAGCTTGTTATATACAAGCTGTCTTCTACTATGAAAATCATGTGTGTCTTCATAGTTTTCCCAATTGTTTTTTCCCTAAGAATTGCTAACAGTGGGGACTGATCACTCTTTGGACATATACATTCAAGGTATTTGTAGAATAGCCTCAGGAAAGACTTCCTTCTCCCCAGACCATCCGTTTCTCCCTTTCAGCACTGGAATCAGATATCTCCCTTAGCCACATTCAAGGACTAACAGAAATAGCAGTCCAGACCACCACATGCTAGTCTCCTGATTTAAGGTAAATTCCACAAGGAGACACTGCCTAGGTCAGGTGGACCTTAAATAATAGCTTTACACAATTTAGCTCAGACTCTCCTTTCTTACAGCCTTACTAACTTTATAGACTTCTAACTTCTTACCTATCCACTTCTAGCAATATTTAGATAACCTTCTGCACTGATAGCTATGCACAGCCAGAACCCCAGTTCAAGTCTCCCTGTAATTATCATCATTGGCAGCATCAGGTCAGATCCATCCCCAGACGGAGGAAAGTACCTTATCAGAAATACCTCTGTACTCTCTAAGAACAGACTTAAGCATCTAGAGAAGGCCTGGCTTGATGTGCCAATTAATCTTAACTTCCTCCTTTCCCAAATCTTACCTCTAGCTCCAGATCGCTCTTTAACTATCACCAGAGGCATCTAGCAGTACACAGGTTGCCTAGCTAGCAACTGAGTATACTTTCCCCCCACCCTGCAAACAAAGGGCAGATAGCTTAAACAAATAGGAGCCACAGGAAGAAAGAAGGCAGTTTTATTTTCTCCCATTGACCTAGCAACTTACAGATTCTTAACATTTTCTACCAATCACTTTTAAAGTTATAGTTGAGCACATAAGATCCCTCTTTTTAGATCTTACCCAAATTTAGCCTTTAGTTAATTCATTTCCCCATTAGTCACTTCCCTTTTGGGTTGCAAATGATAATTAACAATTACTGCCCCTCTTTATGATTCTTATCACCCCTCCCTTTGACCCTGGAAGCCTGGCTTTGCACTGCCAAGGGATTATTGCTTGTAAGTATATATATATATATATATATATATATATATATATATATATATATATATGTATATATATATATATACCAGGACTCCCAGGGCATGGGAAGATGAAGAAGATTTGGAAAAATAAATGACTGGACTAAGAGCTTGCTGTACTGAGATTCTATTTCCTAAAATAGTACACACTGTTCGTAGTTGTCTCTCCTGAGCCCCTGGATGTATAATATTAAGGCTGGTCCTTCTAATATTATACAAGAGTTACTTTCCCCAACATCCTAGTGTTACACAAGCAGTAAACAACTGCATAGAAAGGGGGAAATTCCAGTGGAGTTACCTCCAAGTTCAGTAGAGAAATCAATAGTAAAGGTTTTATGAGTTATTACCTATAAAGGGCTAAGAATTTCAGTGACATTGTTGTCTTTTAGTCACCCATGCATGGATAAATAACTCTCACAAATGCATTGTTTTTTCAACTTAGACTTAAATAGAATGCTTTATTTGGTTTGTCCTTGATACTTTTCTAGATGGAATAGATGGCATGTATCTGCTTGTTCTTTAGGTCTTGGAGCTCATCTGGTGCCAACCCTTGCAGACCCTGTGCACGTTGCTTCAGTCTCTGTTAGCTCATTTGTGTGTTGATCCTATTGACGTAGAGAGCCTTGTTTCCTTAGTGCCCTCCATTCCCTGTGGCTCTTACCCTTTCTTCCCCCTCTTCAGCAAGGGTTCCCTGAGCCCTGTGGGGAGGGATTTGATTGAGACATTTTATTTAGGAATCAGTGTTCCAAAGTTGCTCATTCTGAATGTTGTCTGGCTGTGGGTCTCTGTATTTGTTCCCATATGCTGTAGGAGGAAGCTTCCCTGATGATGGTTGAGCAAAGTATTGATCTACAAGTAGAGCAGAATGTCATTAAGGGTCATTTTTCTTAGAACATTAATATTTGATTTTACCCTAGGCACGTGGACATAGTCTCAGGTTCTTGGTCACTTGAGCAGCATTGAGTATAGTTTCTATCTCACGGAATTTGCCTTAAGTCAGATCAGATTTTGGATGGCTACTCCCACAATCTGTACCACCAGTGTGCTATCATATCTTGAGGCAGGACACTGCTGTAGATCAAGGGGTTTGTGGCTGGCTTGCTGTTAGGAATTCTCCTTTAGTACTATGCAGAGCACCTTACTGTACCAAAGACACTAGCATTCGGGGTGAAGGCTCTAGGTAGGCACCAGCTCAACTTCTCAGCATTTAGTTAGTTATGTAGGTATTGTCTTCAGCAATGGGTACTTGCTTGTGGTCTTTGGATAGCAGCCAATAGTCTTGACAACGGCCCGGGTTGTTTGGGGGTTCCATGACATTTCTTTGACCAACAACTCAATTAAATGTAACTCATTCTCTATACTAGAAGCTTCATTTTGGTAGCAAGAGATGTCCAATTGGGTCACTATCTTCCCGATTACTTGGTAATTTCACTTGGATTGCCTTCAAACATGTATGTATTTTAGGTAGTTTCTACTGTATTAGGCTTTTTTATTACTCTTCAAATGGTCCTTAATTTTAGCTGTGTCCTCTCACTTGTGCCCTTTTCCCCTGCCTTTCCCAATGGAACAGGATGAACAAGTGAAGCGTATTTCTACCACAAGGCAAGGTATAGTCTAAAACGACATGCTGTAATTGTTAATAATTTATTGTCTTTTCTTTTGAATCATTTTAGACTGGAATATTTGTCTATAGCTAAACATGCAAACAGGCATATATTTGAGTTATGACGTACATGTAACACTGGAGAGGCAACTAAGGAAGACAATCAGTAGCAAAAGTTAACTTTGGAAATGGCAGTAGGCATAATAATTTTATAGTTCTGATAATTATATAATGTCAGCTTTGGTGTGTGTGTGTGTGTGTGTGTGTGTGTGTGTGTGTGTGTGTGTGTG
>CABHPP010108755.1:19377-46834 GCA_902168425.1 Peromyscus attwateri
GTGTGTGTGTGTGTGTGTGTGTGTGTGTGTGTGTGTGTGTGTGTGTGTGTGTGTAAATTCAGACTAAAAAAGGAACATCCTGGGGCCTGTGCCTCTGTTGGCTTATATAGTCTGTTGAACTATTTTAATTCTATAAGCACTTTTAAAAGTAGACCTGTCTGTTAAAAAGTAGCAAACTGTCTCTTTGTTAGTAACAGCTGGAACTGGGAGAATTTTGATTCCCAGTACAAAAAGAATACACATGAATAAATGTGAAGTAACATGAATCTGTAGGACTGTTTTTTAAAATTAATTTGTGCATAAACCTAGAGCAATATTATCCAACAGAAATGTCGTATTTGTACTAATTCTTGAGTTTTATTGATGAATTTGTAAGTAGGCACAGCATTCTCCATTACATAACAGACAGGAGAACAAAGCACTGAGTGAAACCACACAATCTCTCGCTGCTCTGGCACAGGCCCTTCCTCAGATTGGACCAGGTTGGATCCTACGAGGGGCCCATTTGCCAGAGACTAGATTTTCATAATGTGAGCCATTCTTCTCTTGGTAATTACAGATAATGTTGCTGGGAGAGCTGAAGACACGTTGAATAATGAATTCAGCATTATAGCTCTCTATTGCAGGGCATGTAGGGCAGCTTTGCTATTTATGTCCCATAGACTTCAAATGCGATTTGGGGGTCAGCATTTCCCTGTCTCTTTATCGTGTCTATCCACTCTCTCTCCATTGGCTCTGTGTGACATCTGCGCATATTTTCAAGCTGTCCTAAGTATTTTAAATGCATATTTAAAATCAATGCTTACTCCTTCATCTAAATTCTTTCTTGAAAGAATTGATTTGTCAATAATGCAATAACTATGTATGTCTTTTATAAATGGCTTATGCTACCTTTGGATGGCTTAATTCATCAAAAGTCCATACATGCTTGGCATTCAACCAAGGGAAGTAGGGTTACTGAGACATCACCATCACCATGACTCTGAGATGGATCTGTACCTGAGATCAGATTCAGAAGGATGCCAGGGCCGAGAAACCCGTCAAGGAACCACATCATTGACACTTACACTCCTTCTAATGTTTGTAGGTGGAATATTTAAATTATGTGCTCTCACTATTTTTTTCGGAACCTTTTCCTTAAAATCAGAAATAACTACTTTGTGTACTATTAATTTTTGAATATTAAACCTCCTTTACAAAGCTAAGAGTATGTCTCATATGGGCAGGTCTTTCATATCCTCAGTGAATTTTTCTATACTTCTTCATTAGTCTCCTTGAAATTAACATGTATTTTGTGAACTTTTCACTCTTTTCTTTTTAATTAAAAAATACTTTCACACAATATATTCTGATCAAGGTTTCTTCTTCCCCAACTTCTCCAGATCTTTCCCACAACCCCACCCACCCAACTCCACACCTTTTCTTTCTCTCTCTCTGCAGAAAACATACAACAGGCAGATAAACATATTAAATCATAGAAAAATCACAATACACACACACCATAAAAACACAAAATCAGAAACTATAATATACAATCCAAAGACCAGCAAGATTTAAAAAAATACTTGAACAGAGCAATATGAGACAAAAAAAATCTATGAAAATACCATGGAGTTCATTGTGTGTTGGCCATCAACTGCTTGGCATGGGGCCTACCCTCAAGCTTTGTTAATATACCCAGTGAAGCCCTATTAGAGAAAACTATTTTTTTCTTTGAAAATGAGTACCAGTTGCAGTAGCTTCTTGGTTATGGATGGGAGCCCGTGTCCACTTCCCTCTCTAATCTGGGAACCATCTTGTTTAAACATGGACAGCCCATCCAGACTCTCGAGTTCGCATGTGCATCAGTCTTGTTGTGTCTGGAAAACATTGTTTTCTTGGTATCCATCTCCTCTGGCTCACAGTCTTTCTACCTCCTCTTCTGTGTAGTTCCCTGAGCCCTAAAAGGAGGGGCCTGATGAAGTCATAACATTTCAGAATAAATATTCAAAGATCTGTCTGTCTGTCTCCATCTCTGTCTCTGTCTCTGTCTCTGTCTCTGTCTCTCTCTCTCTGTCTCTCTCTCTCTCTCTCTCTCTCTCTCTCTCTCTCTCTCTCTCTCTCCATTTTCCAGTTGTGGGGCTTTATGTTAGTGTTCATCTATGACAAGAGAAAGCTTCTCTGATAATGGCTAAGGGAGGCACTGATCTATGGATACAGCAGAATGTTCTTAGGAGTCACTTCATTTTTGTTTCTTTAGCAGCATTTGGTTTTCCCCTAGGCCTCTGCCTATCTAGTCTCGGGCTCATGGCAAGTGGAGCAGTGTCAAGCATGGGTTCCATCTCCTGGAGTGGGCCATAAGTCCCATCAGAGAGTGCTTCATTCCTTACACAATATTTGTGCCATTATTGCACTAATGTGTCTTGCAGGCAGGTCACTACTGTGCTTCACAGGATTTGTAGCTAGGTTTGTGTTTACTTTTCTCCTCTGGTAGTATGTAGAATACCCAAATACTGTGAATACTAACCAGTAAGGATGAAGACTCTAGTTAGATAGCAGCTTAACTTCCATGTTCAATGACTAAGTATGTCTTCAGCAAAAGGTCCTTAGCATTAGTTTGTGAATTGCAACCAATAACATTGGCAATACCCTGAGATGTTTGAGGGTTTCCATGAGGCCCCTTTGGCCAATGACTCAACTAGATGTAACCCATTATTGGTGCTGGAAGTTTCACATGATGGCAAAATATGTCTAGGTAGGAAATTGTCTCCCTCTTTATTTGGTGACTACATTTAGATTTCTTACATATATATAAATATTTCAAGAAGCTTACATAGCAGGTTTCCATATAACACCTCAAATGGCCCTTAGTGTTAATTGTCCTTCCCCTACTTTCCCCCTCTTTTCCACCCCTGCCTCATTTAATCCTCCTGCTCCAATCTCATGCCTGTCTTCCCTTCCTTGGGAGAGCCTCCTCTTCTCCCCAGTTCCTTACTCTATACCTAATCTCTGCAGTTAGGTTATGTAGATTGTAACAAGTTTATTGAAGGCTTAAAATGAATGTCACTATCTTTTGTTTCTGTATTTAAGTGGTATCTTAGTGTCTCCAGCTTGGTAAACTTAAGAGTTAAGAAGTTACTTATGACTGAATTATTGGATGAACCCTTTGAGCTTTAAAAGCTCATTTGGCTCTGATTATAAGAATAAAAGAATAGAATGAAGGCACATTCTACTGAACTGAAATAGCACATTGCCATTTACTCATCCCTCAGACTGCCCCAAAGAACAACTGTGCTTAATTCAATCCTTGGATCCCCTGAATTTTTGGTGAAACTCAATAAAAACTTCCTTACTTTTGCAATCACTGCTAAGAAGACTGAGGCCTCCAGACACCGGCTGTTTTCTGAAACTGCCACTGATGTGTTCAGCATTGGGGCTGGGGAGGAAGGCAACAGAGCATTGTAGAACATCGGAAGTAGAGAGGGGCAGCAGCTGGAGGGACCCTCCAGTCCTCTTCTTAGAATTAATGCAGAGATACTTATTAATGCTAAGTTATTATTTAATAAATATTAATATTAGAATCAATATACAGCACAACTTCAGGAGTCTCAGACAAAACAGTTTTAATGAATTCTGCCACAAAACAATGGGAGCATAATGCATACTGGGTCAATTTTTTAAAATCCTTCTGAAAGTAAAGACAATGATGTTTTATTTTCTCTGATTGGCTTATACAGGAGAAATCTAGACATTCTCATATTTATGCATGAGTTTTAATTCCCATTCCTTACATTTGAATTAAAAGAATACCAAAGATTTGGCTGCAAATAATTGCCTGAAGAATGTTCTCTTGAAGAAATAATTGAATTACATAAATTTCCTTTAAACAAAACACAAATAAAAACTCCAGTGATAATAAAACTATAATGCTGTGAAGTGAGACATTGAAATTAAAGATGAACATATTGGAAACAGTGTGTTATATTGCTTATGATTATAGACATTAACAGTGTTGGTTATAATTCACGTTGTTACATTTAACAGCCATGGTGAGGCTGCCTTGAAGAACAAGGGAGATCTTCACTGTGTTTATTTTATTATAAGGTTTGATTTTCTAAAGTGCTCTATACACAGAAAAATGGAGATAACTAGGTAAATACACTTGAATGATATAATAGGATGTCACTTCCACCATAGCCAGTGAACCCCAATATCATCAACAATAAGACCAAAACCAAATAATCCTACCAACAAACCACATTAAGAAACAAACAAAACAAGGAACTAAATAGACTCAGTATTTTCACCCTTACATTTGCACCTCTCTCAATACACAGGACAGAACAACACAGGACAGAACAACAGGAGGGAGAAAAGGCTTATGTTGCTCATGATTTCTGAAGTTTTGCTCCATCTTGACAGGGAAAGCACAGTGGTGATGGGAGTAAGACATCCCAGTCTGTACATCACAGTAGACCTGGAAAAAGAGATCCAGGGTAACCAGGAGCTCAGCCATGACCTTCAGTGGCTGTGTGCCACTCCCAAAAAGTTCCAGAATATCTCAAAGTAGTGATTAGTCTCAGTGGGGGCAGGGAGGTCATTGCATGTTCAAACTGCAGCAGATAAGAGCATATTTTCATACACATTAAGAGCTATAGCCGGATGGTGGTGGCGGTGGCGGTGCGCACCTTTAATCCCAGCACTCGGGAGGCAGAGGCAGGTGGATCTCTGTGAGTTCAAGGCCAGCCTGGGCTATAGAGTGAGATTCAGGACAGGCAACAAAACTACACAGAGAAACCCTGTCTTGAAAAAAAAAAATCAAACGAAAGAGTTATACTAATGGATTTCCAAAATTCTCAGTGTTTAAATGGTCTGAGCATCTTGTCCTCTCTTCATTACACAGAGGATTATAGAGACAGGCATTGGGCATCAATGGGGGATGCATGAAGGAAAGCAACACAAAATAGCTACTCAACTACTCTGTCGTGCAAAAAAACAATCCACAGAACCAAATGTTAGAGAGGCATGAAGGTAAATTAAAGGGGAGAGGAGAGGGAAAAGGAGGGGAGAGAAAGAGAGGAGAGGACAGGAGAGATGAGAATGGAGCAGAGGAGAGGGGTAAGGAGAGGAGGAAAGGAAAGAGAACAGGAGGGGAGGGAAGGAGGGGATGTAGAGGAAGATACACTAGAAGGAATTAAATAATGGACAAAGAATTTTATGAATATATGTATGCCTTTCAATGAAAGCATATATCAATGACACAAAAAAACCTTTGTGCTTGCTCCATTTACATCCTGCAGCATCATTCTAATTTTTATTTAATGAAATAGGCTTTCTGAGCACAGCAGACAACAATTACACATAAACTAGTAGAATCCCTGGGAAGTAAACCAGTGACAATTGGAGAAGTCTCTCCTCTGTGATGGCCGATGTGGAGAAATACTAGTTCTAGTAGCAAACAAATAATGGAAAAGAGGACAGAAGAAGAGGAACACAGACGGCACCAAGGAGAGCTTACCTCAAATGGGGGCAAGCTCATCCCTCTTTGCAAGGAGTCCACCTGAAGAAAGAGAGCCAAGTCTCACACAGAGAAGACAGGAAGTTCTGCACCATATTTCATTAGCAGAGAGGAGAGGTAGAGCAGGAAAGAGTGCCCAGTAGTTCAAAGCAGCTCTACTAGTTGAAAGACCGAGTATGGGTAGTGTCATCTTGGCACTCACATGGTGGCAGGGAGGCAATTTAGAAAGGGTCCTGCTGAGGACAGATACACACAAGAATTCCGTCATTACGGCAGGATACACAGGGTCTGCGCATGTCTGGGCATGATGGGGTCCCAGTACTGATAAGACAAGTGAACACAAGCCACTGTCCTAACCCAGATCCTATCTCAAAAAAAAAAAAAAAAAAAAAACCTCACAAATGAAAAATAGCTTTTCCAATATCTCACTAGTTACACAAACAACTCTTAAGGCCAGACCCTATGCCCAGAAGCAGATTTCTTTGTCTCCTAATGCTTTGTCAAGCTTTTTTTTTTTCTTTTTCACTTTAGAGGTCCTTTGCATATATATTATGGTTTCTGCTTTTGTGTTTTTATGGAATTTCTGTTTCTACAAATGTATGTGTATATGTCTATATGTGTTTCTTGTGGTTTTTATTTGACTCTTTGATTGTCTTGTCCTATTTTAGATTGCTTTTTATCTAAACTATTTATTATTATTATCATTATTTTTTTTTGCTCTTTGTATCCTAATAGGATGGTGAAAGAAAGGGTGTAGATGTGGGTGGGTGGGGTAGTGGGAAGGATCAAGGAGTTTTGGAAAGGTGAAGTATTTTCAGAATATACTGTATTTAAAATAATCTATTAATTTTATTCAATTAAAAATAAATAAAAATACAGTAGGCAGACAGAAAGAGAAAAAGAAAGGAAGGAAGACAGGAAGGTAGAATGGGATGGAGAGAAGGAGGAGAGAGAGAGAGAGAGAGAGAGAGAGAGAGAGAGAGAGAGAGAGAGACCCTTTGCTGAGACAGCAACAGAGTGGCAAAGATCTCTCCAAGCACAGTTCACTCTGGAAACCCAGAATGAGTATCGCAGGGTTATGTTCTGAGACGTAGCCTCAAAATTACTCTTCCACAGAGAGAGAAAAGTGAGGTAGAATGTTGCAGGTGAGAAATCTGTGTGCTACATAGACGAGGGCGGCGCACTAGGGACCGGTCTGTCACCCAAGCTCACTTGAAGGATGACACAGACACAGGCCCTGTGCTTGTGCCCATGTGAGGGACAGCACATAGGTTCTGCACCTTGTGCCGTTCTCTTTCCTCGCCTTTGATTCTTTCATTTACTGTCTAACCTCAGTGTGGTGGAACAGCCCTGTCCTGCCTGGCTTTGCCTCAATCCCTTTCCGGATAGAGTTGACCGAATGAAGCAGGTGGCTTGGGGCTGGCGGGCTCCCTGCTCTGCCTCCTGTGTGCTGTGTACGTTTCTTTACCCCTCTTTCCTTTCCTGTGCCTTTCATTGGGACTGCCTTATGTCTTCTCTTTGTCGTCAGTACCCCTTTTCTATTGACTTTTTTTTCTTCCTTTTTCTGTTGATTTTCTCCAGCTCCCAAATGGTAATTGGGAGCTGGAGACTGAACATAGACTTCTCACTGCCCTTTGCTCTCTCAGTGCCTTTTCACATCTTCTAAATCCACTCGCACCCCGCAGTTCATCTTTATAAACATTACCCTATTCTCATTGACTTCCCTTTGCTTCCCTGGCTTCACTGTACTAACATAGAAAGTTCAAGGCCTGTGTTATACACAACTTCGTCAGGTTTAGTCTGCCCTCAGTTAGCTAAACATAGCTGAGAACACACACAGACATACATGTTGTACATGTCTGAATTACTGACAAGTCATTCAAACCTCAGCTGCATTCTTTTCTTTATTGTTTCCTCAGCTGCATTTATAAGGCTGCCTAGAAATCACGTTACATTTCCCTAACCCATTACCCTCCTCTTCTATTCAAAACTGCAAATCCTTTCTTTCAATGGTCTCATTAGATGATAATAAAATTTTCTATTTCAAGAAGAAAAAGGAATCACAACAAATGAAGAAAAATCACCACAGACTTCCATCACCGTATACACCCACTCTTGGCATTCATTTTTTCTGCCTTTTACCTTTTATTGTAAATGGATTTTCCATCATATCTCTGAAGAAGCCAATCACTCTATCTGTAGCTAGATTCCAGCCCTCCAATACTCCCTATAACATAAAGACATACTTTTATGTGTCCCATCTGAAAAAGAAAAGGCCCTCTCTTGAATCCATCAGCTCTGACACATCATTTTTTATCCCAGTTTTGTGAAAAGCTTGAAACTGTCTGCATAAATTCTGCACATTTCATTTTCTCTCCTTCTCTCAAACTACCATGGTGGGATGTTTCTCATCTTGACTTTCCTGGAGCCATGATATCTTTGTGCCAAAGTCATTGGGTGATGTTCAGTCCCGTGCAGTAGCGTTGGACATCCTTGATCACTTCTTTTTGATAAATCACACTTGCTTGCATTCTTGAACACCAATTTTCCTTTTTTTTTTTTCGATGTTATCACTGGTCCTTCTTTCTCTTTCTCCTTTGCTGGTAGCTGTTTTCTTTTACATTTTCCAGTTTGAAGGACTCCAAGCCATGTGTCTTGTTGTTATTACTCATTTCTCCTGATATTTTACCATGATCCTATGATGTTTCGATAATTATTCTTAGAGCAAAGAAATCAACATGAAAGCTACATATACGGCTTTGCTGGGGTGAAGTGGTAATTCAGATGACTAATTTTTTCAAGCTTTTCTTTATCTAAATTTTGATAAATGAGACACTTGCCTAATAATAATGGGATAGTCAATTTTGGCCACATGGAGACATCTAGAAAGTAAATAAGAATTCAAGGCATGATTAAATGTCATGGAATTTAAAGACTTTCAATAAATCAGTCACTTATTTGCTGACTGATGTGGACCAGAGTCTTACTGCTTTATTAAGAGACCATCATCTCCTACGCTTCCCTGACACAGACTTTAATAGCACACAGGAAATTATTGCATGTCATGAGAGGCCACATAATGAGGACTCTGACACTTAGAAGATTGGAGATGATTTTAGACTTCATAACACAAAATGTCTGCAATTTGGGTTTGGTGCCTCATCATTTAAAATCATGTATATGTTTTCAAAATCTACTATTTTTCCCCCTAAGAACACAGTTTAAAACTTGGCTAAGTTGATAATAAGATACATTTTGGCTTGAGACAGTTGTTTTTAAAAATGAGATTTCTTTTTTTTTCTCAAGAGAAAAATATTAATGTCATGTGGTATTTTTAGTTGCTATGGTAACCATACTTGTGTGAGGTTTTTTTTTCCCCCCACAATCGTCTGAACAGACTCTTACACCTGGGGGCAGGGAACATGTCTGTGGAAGAGTTAAGTCGCTGCTTCAGCGGCGGTCAGCACTTCAGCTTCTCCCACTCCCCTGTGCTTCCAGCATCTGACTTGACATTTATTCACCCAAATTCATATTCAGTCCCCTTAGTTAACTGTGAAGCACAATACACCTGCAAACATGGGGGTCCTAGCTAAAATGAAGACGAGTGCTGGTTTCCCCATTTCCTTCTGGTGAGAGGAAAAGCAGGGAAATTTACTTCTTAAGTTAATCAAGCCTTCTTGGATTAGTGCATCAGACCCAACTCGATTTTCATGGTATTCTTTTCCCTAGCTCCTCCCAGATACCCTCCATCTCCCTGCCCTTCCAATTCTATGCCTCTTTTCTCTCTCTTAAGGAAAAAAATAAATAAATAAAAAAAATAAAAAATAAAAAACAAAACAAAACAAAACAAAAAAAGGCAAAACCAAAAAAAGTCCAAGAACAAAACCAAACAAAGAAACAGACAAGAAACAAAGAAATAACACAAGAATACTCATGTATGCCCAGAGACCTCAGGCTTCTCAATGGACATCTGGGTTCAAGCCAATAGTTAAGACACACTTAGGTCCTTCACAGTTCTGATGTTACTGAATCAGGCTTAGGTTATCCAATGGCTGATGTGAAGTCAGTCCTCTCCTCCTTTAGGAGCATCAATGCCATTGCAGCAGGGAAACCCAACAACTTCTCCATGCTGGCTTTTATGGCCTCATTTAAAGAGTACCCTGAAATATTTACCAACATACATCCTGAGGTTATAGAATTATATTGGAAGTGAGTATAGATTTGTTTCATTAGATTTTGCCTTGTGAATATTATAATAGGATTTATTTTAAAACTATCAGGGAAGTGGATTTTTAAATGCAGCATGTATTATTAGTGTATGGATTTGGGATTCTTGTCTTCATGACCTTCAACACAGTCACTATGCAATATGTATGAACTTTAGAATGATACTACAAGGTGTATGACAATATGTTTAATTTCACCTAAAATATAGATTGAAAATAAAATTATATAACCCAAGTCAGATCAGAAAGAGTACTTAAATTTTTGTCAAACTTTTGTTAAGGAGACTAGATGCACAGTCACACTGCATATAGCAAGAGTCTAAAAGGAAAGAGTACCAATGGATATAATTCTGACACTATTTAAGAAAAGCAAATCTATAATCTTCTGACCCAGTAAAATCACTTCTAAAATTTAAACTACAAACATACTTGGACATCTGGGTGGTGGTGGTACACACCTTTAGTCCCAGCACTGGGAGACAAAGGCAGGTGGATTTCTGAGTTTGAGGTCATTCTGGTCTACATACAGAGTTCCAGGATAGCCAGGACTGTGGCTAGAGTTTTCCTGCCTGGCCCACGGTCAGGATAAATCTCTTTCACCTGCCAGTCCCACAGCCGCTCAGACCCAACCAAGTAAACACAGAGACTTATATTGTTTACAAACTGTATGGCCGTGGCAGGCTTCTTGCTAACTGTCCTTATATCTTAAATTAATCCATTTCTATAAATCTATACCTTGCCACATGGCTCGTGGCTTACTGGCATCTTTACATGTTGCTTGTCCTGGCAGTGGCTGGCAGTGACTCCCTCCGCCTTCCTGTTCTTTTAATTCTCTCTATTAGTCCCGCCTATACTTCCTGCCTAGCCACTGGCCAATCAGTGTTTTATTAGCAACACATTTGCCATACAGAACATCCCACAGCACAGGACTACACAGAGAAACCCTGTCTTCAAAAACATAAGCAAAATAAAACAAAACAAAACTCCCAAAGCATACTTGTACATATACTAAATCATATGCATTGCCTATTTGTATACATATATTAGTATATTGCTTTAAAAGCAGAATGGAAAAAAGTAAAAATCTGTCAATGGTAATTTGAAAAAAAATTAAAAATTAAAATGATTATGTCACTTTTTTAAAAGTTCCTGTATTATAGAGATGTATTTGCAAGTATATAATATTGATAGAGTTAATTATGTTAGACATTATTATTATTGTATTTCTGGAATAGACCTTGAAAATAATATCTCTATAAGCTCAAATATGTATAGAAAGTAAGAAAAACATGACATATGGTTTATCAATAATTTATACATATGTATATATGGTATTATATGCTATATTATATGGTATATATTAATTCATGTAATATGTCATTTGTTACATGTTACATATACACCAAGTATTTAGTATTTATGTAATGCATATATAATACATGAAATGTATACATTAAAAGCATATTTAAAATCTGGGATTCAAGTTTAAAGTAACAGTATTACTTGTTTTCATAATGTTGAATATACATATTTTTGGGAGATACTCCTCATCACATTGTTAATCCCTAAAATCTTTCAGAGATCACAAGTTAACACAGAAGACTGGACCTCTGACAGGTAACTTCAGGACTCAGGAAGCAGAAGCTCATCTGTTAGGAAATTTCTTCATGTTGCTTTAAGCCAAAGATGGAAGTATAATATATATTAATCCCTATCGCCAATGACACCATGATGACCGTAGTCAGAAGTTTTTTACAGTCCTGAGGAATCTCTCCCACCCATGTCCCACAGCCACTTGGTCCCAAATAAATACACACAGACTTTTATTATTTTTAAACTATGGCCATGGCAGGTTTCTTGCTAGCTATCACTTATATCTTAAATTAACTCATTTCTATAATTCTATACTTTGCCACGTTGCTTGTGGCTTACTGGCACTTTGACATCTTGCTTCTCTTGGCAGCGACTGGCAGCATCTCTTTGCCTCTCCTTTCTCTTCTTGTCTATCTGATTTGATTTCTCACCTGCCTCCAAGCTGCCTTGCCATAGGCCAAATGGCTTTTTTTAATCAACCAATCAGAACAACACATATTCACAGCATACAGAATGACAACACCCATCATTTCCCCTTTTCTTTCTATTTAAAAGGAAGATTTTAACTTCAACAAAGTAAAATTACATATAACAAAATAGTTATCTAGCAAGAATTACAGTTACAATATCTAGTCTATTTGTATTTGTCAAAATTAAAGAAAATATTCTATCTATCCTATATTTGTGACTCTAAAGTTTAATATCTATTTATCTTTTATCATAGCCAAGGAAAATTATAACTATGTAGTCTTCAACTACATCAAAGATCTCAGAAGAGTATAATATTACCTAAGTAAATAGAAAGAGCATTGTAAGCAACTTCCAAAAATCTAGAATGATAGAGATAGCTGCCTGCCTGGACAGTCATCCAAAGTTCCTCTGTAAAGTTGGGGCATCCATCTTCAGCCCATAGGTCTAGTCTCCCAGTCATTTTCTTTTTTGTGTGTGTCCTGTGGAATGTCTGCAGTTTCTTCTGCAAAGCAGGAACCTAAAGGACCATCTCACCTTGCAAAGTTCAGTGGTCACCTACCTATGGGTCCTACATTTCTAGTTTATATGAAGTATTGTCAATCAGTCAATGCAAGGGCATTTTGTTTTGCCCAGTCGCTAACTTTTGCCACAAAGAAATCAAATTTCACAATGAGTTTCTTCAATGCCCATTATCTTCTCTGAAATAGATTGGTGCTGCCAGAAGCAGACATGTCTCAATGTCCACAAAGTCAAAGTTCTTAAAACATTTTAAATGCCATATTCTGTAGGTCTTTGAAGTATTTGAAGATTACCTACTTACTTGAAATATATCTATGTATATCTAGAAAATGTAACTAACATGACTACAAGTTTGATTACCATAGATGATTAACTATTAATCTGTATTTCTTGCCCTCCATTACCCCTCCTCACCCCCAGTTTGCTCATGTAGATCTCATCCATTTGTCCATCACTGGTCACTCCATGTGTCCTTCCTAGGGTTCTCCTTACTAATTAGCCTCCCTGGATCTGTGGATTGCAGTCTGGTTATCCTTTGCTTTATTTCTAGTATTCACTTATGAGTGAGTACATACCATGTTTGTCTTTCTGAGTCTGGGTTACCTCACTCAGGTGATATTTTCTAGTTCCATCCATTTGCTTGCAAACCTCATGATGTCATTGTTTTTCTCTGCTGAGTAGTACTCCATTGTGTATATGTACCACATTTTCTTTATCCATTCTTTAGTTGAGGGGAATCTAGGTTGTTTTAAGGTTCTGGCTATTACAAATAACGCTGCTATGAACATAGTTGAGCATGTGTCCTTGTGTTATGATTGAACATTCCTTGGGTGTATGCCCAAGAGTGGTATAGCTGGGTCGTAAGGAAGATTGATTCCCAATTTTCTGAGAAAACACCATACTGATTTCCAAAGTGGCTGTACAAGTTTGCATTCCCACCAATAGTATAGGAGTGTTCCCCTTGCTCCACATCCTCTCCAACATAAGCTGTCTTCAGTGTTTTTGATCTTAGCCATTCTGACAGGTGTAAGAAGGTATCTCAGAGTTGTTTTGATTTGCATTTCCCTGATGACTAAGGATGTTGAGCAAATCCTTAAATGTCTTTCAGCCATTTGAGCTTCTTCTGTTGAGAATTCTCTGTCTAGCTCTATAGCCCATTTTTTTTTCTTTTTTTTTTTCTTTTACAATACCAATCAGTTCTACATATCAGCCTCGGATTCCCTTGTTCTCCCCCCTCCCGCCCCCTCCCCTTCCCTCCAGCCCATCCCCCCCATTCCCACCTCCTCCAGGGCAAAGCCTCCCCCAAGGACTGAGATCAACCTGGTAGACTCATTCCAGGCAGGGCCAGTCCCCTCCTCCCAGGCTGAGCCAAGTGACCCTGCATAAGCCCCAGGTTTCAAATAGCCCATTTTTTAATTGGACTGTTGGATATTTTGATGTCTAGTTTCTTGAGTTCTTTATATATTCTGGAGATCAACCCTCTGTCAGATGTGGGGCTTGTGAAGATCGTGGTTCAAGCTGGAATAGGAACAGAGTGGGAGACCAAGGAAAGAGATACCATGATAAATGAAGACACCATGGGATTAGGGAGAAACAGAGTGCTAGGGAGGTTCCCAGGAATCCACAAGGATGACTCCACCATAGACTACTGGCAATAGTCGAGAGGGTGACTGAGCTGGCATACTTTGGTGATCGGATGGCTGAATACCCTAACTGTCACCATAGAACCCTTATCCAGTGACTGGTGGAAGCAGATGCAGAGATCCATGGTTGGGTCCCAGGTGGAGCTCCAGGAGTCCAATGGATGAGAGAGAGGAGGGATTCTATGAGCAAGGGATATGGAGACCATGACTGGTACTACTGTCTAAAGAAGCCCTGAAAGGAAGTGATAATCTTAGTTGTCAGCTTGCTGGCATCTAAACTTACCTACAAGTCAACCCCCCAAGCATGGTTGTGTGTTTGAACTGAGATAGGAAGAGCCACCCTGAACATGGATAGGACTATTGCAATGGCTGCAGTCCTAGACTGAGTAAAAATGAAAAACCTAATGAAATATTATAATCTATCTCTTTGCTTCCAGATGGCAGAGCCAATGTGACCCCATGCTCCTGCTGCAGTGTCTTCAGTATTTCAGGACTATACCTTAAAATACTTCCCTAATAATCTTTTCTGTCCTTATATTGATTTTGTTGAGTACTTTATCAGGGCAACGAGGAAGGTAACAAGCACAAGTAGTATGAGAGATAATCAATATCAAAAACTCAGTTGGTATCTAAGACAGTGATGTGAATACAGAGGCACTCATTTAAATGCAAAGTCAAGTACATTAATCTTTAGTTACATTAATTATTACATATCCAAATAAAAGTTGCTCTTAGCAGAAGTTTAAGGAGAATTTAAAAATCATCCTGATCTAGAATTGAGCTGGCTCCAAATTGCTATAGTGTGGACCTGGGACTATAGGTGATCATTTTTTCCCCTGTGACAAAATACCTGAGATAAGCAACTGAAGAGAAAGAAGGTTAGTTTTGCCCATGATTTTAGAGATGTCACTCTCTCCATGGTTGTCTGGTTCCATTGCTTTTAGGACTGTGGCATATGGCAATGTCATGGCAGGAAAACATCATGAAGGGAAGCTACTCACCTCGTAGAATCTACAAAGCAGAGAGAACAAGATGCTGGACCAAGATAAACCCATTCTGGGTAAGTCTTCTGTGACATGAGCATTTTCACATTATCCTCAGCTCCTTGTCTCCACTATCATGTAACATCATGAAACTATCTGCTACCAAAGATGATGTCAGGCTGTTCATAGACCAGATGCTTCCTAAATCCCTTCACCTGGCATCAAAGCCTTCAATATTTAAGCCTTTGTGCAATGGTTCAGATTTCAACCATAATAATAGACATAGGTCATAAACTACTCTTGGCAGTTTCCTCTTCAGTCTTCAATGAATGAAAAGCCTATCAATGTTTACAACTAACCCTATATCTACCATGCTGTAAATCCCTTGTGATTATTGCTTTGGAGCTTAAAGAAGACTCACTTGACTTAATTTTCCAAACCCTCTGGTTTTATGGTTTTAAAAATGCCTTGCATTTTTCTTAAAACATTTTTTTCATTTTATTTATTATTGTGGGTGTCATCACCCTAAAGTGTACACATGGAAGTCAGAGGACAATTCTCAGGAGTCAGTTATTTTACTCCAGCATAAGATTTCCATGACCAAACTTAGGTGGTAATGATGGTGGCAAACTCTGTGACCTCCTAAGTCATCTTGCCAGCCAAAAACTGTTTGTTATGTTAAAGTTTTAACATTATGGCATGACTGCCCATGATGCTGGAAATACTGTGGTTTTCTATCACATTATTAAACTCTTAGAAGAGTTTCATGACTCACTTGGGTGAATCTCAGACCATGCCTTCCTTGATAATCTATCCAGAGAAAGATATGTAGCCTATACAATGAAAAACTCCACTTAAGTCTTGGAATTTTCTGTGGAAATAGTTAATATTTATGTTAGATTATTATGGAAGAAGTTTAATCTCAAGGATTCTCAAGAGAAGAAACGATTAAGAAGTGAACAGAAGGACCACTGTGATATTTCTGTAATCCTTTCCCTTAAACGCACTTCTTAAACCAGTCTATTAGATATTGAAGAGAATACTTGATGAGCTGCCAACCATTTAATGCACATGAATAAATGCATGTACATATCTTGATAATGCCTTTGAAAAGTATTCCTGTCTGATAGTTCAAGAAGGAATAAACTCATTGTTTCTTGACCTTCGATTGCTATGTCATTGGGGAAAAAGTCTTTGGGTGAATGTTTATGCATGAATTGTGTCAGATTTAGAGTGTGAGTGTGTGTATGTATCTCTCATTGTCTCAAGACTTCCAGAGGTTAGTTGCTAGGCAGGCTGAATAAGTACTGAGGAAGACAAAGCCACATAAGCACAGATTCATAGGCATTTCAACTGTAGCCATATCCACCGTTTTCTTAGAGCCTATCATATTTATGTGTGTTCAACCTTAAAATTGGTTTCCTCTGAGAACCATGACCAGCAGACACACACCTTGTATTTACTTTTTCATCAATGCATAAACCAAGGCAAGAGGAACATCCTGGAAGTTCTTACATTAGGTGAATGACAGATGAAAGAATAAAATCTGAAGTATTTAGTTCTTCATACTCTAGTATGGGCAACTCATGTTCTTATGAAGCACTCCTTCTCTCTCATGAGAAACTCAAGCTAAGTAGTGAGCCAATGCTGGATGTAAAGCAGTGATTCCCAACTTTAAGGTATATATCAACTACACTCCATTATAGTAAGTGCCCAGCATTTGCCAATGTTGCTGATTTGAACCAAGCTTGAATAACTAAGTTTATAGCAACATCCCCAGCACAATTGCCTAGATGAAAACATTTCTACAATAATACTACCCTTTCTGATCATAGAAGAATGTACATGTAAGACAGAAAATGTAAATAGTATCTCCAGATAAGTAAGCTTAAAGAGAGTGTTTTAAGCATCTATATTTTTAGACTTTCATAGCCATAAGATGATATTCAGAAGTAATTCTTCTCCATACTTCCAAACACAGAATGGAACAAAGAGAAGGGGCAGGTAAGTCAATTCTGAGTTACCCTACTGTATCAACTGCTTTCTCACCTGTTAGTACCTGGCCTGCCACATCCCACAACACAGAAGTGTGTTTATTCTGTGCTCTTTTCCAAGGAGGTTCTTCCCATTACTAACTCTAACCAGACAGGATGTTTAAACCAAATGGTATTCAGCAGTAGTAGTACCATTTGTGAGCTTTTTCTAACTTGGAAACAGTCTCTCAAATGAGGTATTAGGCTTCCATTTGGTAGCCAGGTATCTGGCTTCTGATTCCGATCTGGAATCATCCTGAGTTATTACACCTGACATCATATGCACCCTTCACTGTGTGTGTATGTTGCATACAGACACAGACACACAGACACACATAGACACACAGACACACACAGACACACACAGACACACACACACAGACACACACACACACACACACACGTATGGAGGCAAGAGGTCTATTTCAGGTTTCATTCCTCGGGTGTCATTTCTCTGGGACTTTTAAACACTGTGTGTCATTGGCCCAGAGCTCAGTAATTAGATTAGGATGGCTGGCAAGTCCTAGGAATCTTCTTGTTTTTGTCTCCCTGGGGCTGATCTTATAAGTGCACACCACCACACTGGCTATTTATGTAGGGTGTAGGAATCAAACTCAGGTTCTCATGCTTTTATAGAAAGCCAGTTCCCCACTAAGCCATCTCCCCAAGTCCCTGATTTCTTATTATTGTGCTCTAAACACCAGGTTATTGTGCTTGGAAAATGTTAGAGACACTCTGCTGGGTCTCAGCACATAACTCTACTCTTTGGTTGGAAGATATGAGCCTATTTTTCCACTAAGGTGGCAATGACATTTTAACTATTTCTTACCCTGTCAAAGTCTGCATTAGACAAGTGAGATAAAAAAGTATGCACAAAATATAAAATAACACAAATAACTCCAAACTTACTTTAGGACTTTAATGTATTAGATGAGACTCAAAACCCTAATAACTTATCATTAATTGATTTATACTATTATTTTTTTTCAAATTCTCAAATACCAGCATGAAAAGTTTTGTCAATGACTGGATCTTTTCCTTTTCTCAATTGGATTCTCATAACTGTGAGTTTCCATAGTTATGGATTACTTTAAAAATTTACACAATGGTATTAGACTCCACAAAGCTCCCTCATGCACCATTGTGTAGATTTTTAAAGTAATCCATAACTATGGAAACTCACAATTAAAAGAATCAAATTGAGAAAAGGAAAAAAAATCCTGTCATTCACAAAGCTTTTCATGCTTGTATTTGAGAATTTGAAAAAAAAAAAAAGAAATAGTATGTAAATGAATTAATAATAAGTGCAGCCTTGAGGCAGGGGGAAGGACTTGGACTTGCTTCTACTGGTTGTGCCTCCCCATGGGAGGCCTTGCCTTCTTGTTGGGGATAATGGGGTGGGTTGCGGGGGAAGGCTGGGGGGTGGGAGGAAGGAAGAGGGGGATCTTTGATTGGTGTGTAAAATGAATGAAAAACTTTTTTTAATAAAAAAATTAATATTACCAAACACACACAAAAAATCTACACAATGTTTTTCTTTAAATTTCATCCAGTGACAAGTAAAGTGTTAATCTAGTTAATTGTTATCAAAAAAAATTGGAAATCAGATATCAGGGTAAGAACCTGAAAGATCAGAGAAGCAGGGAGCATCCACCAGTCACTTCCTACCTCTACCCTTCCTCCTACACTAGTGTGCACGTCTGTGTGCATAGTGTAGATCAGAGGTCAACATCAGGTGCTTCCCTAAGTCCTCCGTCCAAAAAGGGCTGAGATCCTCTCTCAGCCCCTCCTTACTACTTCCTGTCTCCTCTCTCTCTGCAGTCCTCTAAACTATTACAGTTAATTTTGGTCAGCTCGTGCCGGGCGGTGGTGGCGCACGCCTTTAATCCCAGCACTCGGGAGGCAGAGCCAGGCGGATCTCTGTGAGTTCGAGGCCAGCCTGGGCTACCAAGTGAGTTCCAGGAGAGGCGCAAAACTACACAGAGAAACCCTGTCTCGAAAAACAAAAAAACAAACAAAAAAAAAATTTGGTCAGCTAGTGGCTAGCTCCACCCTCTGATCTAAGCAAGCTTTATTTGTCAGAACATAATCAAAATACCACACAACAGACAGGTTGTGTTTCTTTCATTTTATTGCCCCCTCCTTGGTATTTTATTTTATTTTTATTTTAGATTTCAGGAATAAAGAAGTTCTCTCTTTGGTGAGGGGTGGCTGCCACACTTCCCTGTGGGTATAAAGATAAGATCTAGGATGTAGTAAGGAATCATGCTGGTTCAGCAAAATAGTAGTAGTAGATTTTTTTCTAATGTCCTTGACCTCACTAGGTCTGGAATGATAGCTAGGTTTCTAATACCCAGCATGAATTTCTTCCTCTTGAGTGGGCTGTAAGTCTGAATACACAGTTCTTAGTTGTCAAAGACATGTGAATGGCACTTATTGCACCTTTCTGCATAACATACCAAGAAGGCAATTGTTGTAGTTCATAGGTGTCCCAGCTGAGTAGGATTGCTTAATTACTTCCTCCACTTGGAAGCTTGCATAGTGTTATCTGAAACCATGGAAGTTAGACTGCAGGAAAGAGGTTTTCAGGTCAGATATAACTCTAATCATTCAAGTTCTGTGTCCTAAGTGATCAGTGTCTTCAGCCATAGAGTCCCACGTCAGCCCCTTAGAGTCAAGCAAGGGTAACATCTATAATATATATTGTTTTAGAAATAACTTGAAGTAATGTAATGAAGGATATTTCTTATTCCTGAAACTGGGTTTTTTGTTGGTCTGTGGTTCTTGGAGGGAGCCTGGAGACCACCACAGAAAACCACCACTGGCTGAAGTGCAAAGATCAATGAAGAACAGGGAGCCTGGCCCCAAAGGCTGCATCTATATTATAGCTCCTATAGCTGTATCTCAGAGAACATGACATGAGAAAGGGAGGCAAGATTATAAGAGCAAGATATCAGCTGCGAAACAGTCTTTCCTAGATATGGTTGAATGAAAAGACCAGAATATTAGCAATATCAATGGATGTGTTAACATGAAAAGGGGGAGATTTTAAGGGCTCTAATCCTAGACAAGTAACTAAAAGCAACTAATGAGTGCTGGGAAGAAAAGTGGGTAATCCTAGGAATTAGCATTTGTTGGTTGCCCAATTCAGAGTGGTCAGCCCTGAAACCATATACACAGAAAAACAAAAATTGACTCAGCGGAGTTACTGTGTGACTCACTGTCACAATCCAGCTTCCATGCCAAGACTTGTTTGTTTGTTTGTTTCTGATTTTGCTTTTTGTTTCTTGTTTTTCTTTTGAATTTTATTTTCTTTTTTTGAGGGGAGTGGAGGTTGAAAGGACAGAGGGTGGATATGAAGGAATGAAGAAATGAACCGGATCAGGATGCATAATGTGAAATCCACAAAGAATCAATAAAAAGTTTTAAAAAAAGGAAGAAAGTAAAAATAATGAATGATGGAATAGAACAATTACAGCAATACACTATAATAAAAACTTATGCAAATGTTGTCTATCTGTACTAAAAGTGTCTGAATTTTCACCTTTTCATTTGAAGGAAGCACTCGATGAGTTCTCTTTGCTATATGCAAGCTGCCAGCATAATTCATCTTTCATTTGGGGGCTGTTATTGAAATAATGGTTATTTGAAAACAAGAATTACACAAGGATATCCTAGATCTCCTTTAAATTTTAGGAGGTAGGCAGCATGTTTGGAGTACACATGCTCAACCAAGAGATGATTTACCACCATAGGTACATGATATTGGGAAAACAGATTATCACCATGCTACTAAGAAAGACGTGTGGATGAAAACATATGAACTATTTATTTCTAGAAATTCAAGTATCAATTAATTAAAATCATGGGTTAAAGAGGAGACTATTGTACTTCTGTCTTTTTTATTTTAATATGAATGTAACTCTTCATTAGGCAGTGTTAAACATGATGATAATCTACCTATGATTTAGTGTAATTTAGTTTAGTGTCATTTTATTCTCCTTAAGACAATCAAGAATGATTTCCTGTCTTTCATTGTTACTTGCCACCAAAGCACCAAGCACCCTTGGCAGCTCACTTGCTGTGATGCTGTGTAGTAAGAGAGTGCAATAATCAGGTGTTATCTCTTGGTGATGTTCTTCAAGATACACTGTCACTCAAATGAGAAAACACCAAAATCCACAGTGGCCTAATGTCATTACTTTTTTTAGTAGCATTGAGTGGATGTCAATGGACCAGAATCTATGAAATACATGTGCAATGCCTTGACAGTAGCATTGATTTCCTTTGTTTAGTTGTGCTTTCATAATCATAAATACAAAGCAGAGAATGAACTTGAATCATTTCTACATGCTTGTATGCTGTGGGATGTTCTGTATGACAAATATGTTAATAAATAAAGCACTGATTGGCCGGTAGCCAGACAGGAAGTATAGGCGGGACTAACAGAGAGGAGAATTGAGGGAACAGGAAGGTGGAGTGGGAGACTGCCTAGAGCTGCCGCAAGGACAAGCAAGATGTAAGGTACCAGTAAGCCATGAGCCACGTGGCAAAGTATAGATTAATAGAAATGGGCTAAATATAAGAGTAAGAGCTAGACAATGATAGGCCTGAGCTAATGGCCAAGCAGTTTAAATAATGTAAGAATCTGTGTGTTTATTTTGTAGGTGGGCTCCGGGACTGGCGGGACTTTGTAGCTGGAGACTGGCAGGACTTGGGAGCTGGAGAGAAGCTCTCCAGCTACACTTGTATACTAATTTGTCATAAAATTAGAGTGATGATATGTTTAGAAAAGAAGTTTTAGTGGAGGCCTATAGTGGTATTCTATTTGTACTGAAATGTGATTTTATTTGTATATTAATAAATAAAGTTGCTTAGGGGTCAGAGCTATTAGCAAGCCATAGCGAAAGCCAGGGCGGTGGTGGTGCACGCCTTTAATCCCAGCACTTGGTAAGCAGAGCTAGGTAGATCTCTGTGTGTTCAAGGATACAGCTAGCATTGGAGACACACGCCCTTGATCTCAATACCAACCATAGAAAACTTGGGAGGTCTGGACAGAGAGGCAGTGACGAGACAGCCACGTAGTTAGTTTATAACCAATGAGAAGGAAGAAACAGGACTCCTTATAAATCAACCGCACAGGAAGAAACTCCCTTTTTCAGAGAGCTCTCTTGGCGGGAGAAGCTAGCTGGCGGAAAGCGGGTAAGCTTCTGGCTCTGACCTCTTGGGCTTTCACCTTTACATTGGCTCTGTGTTTCTTATTTAATAAGGCGGTCGGTTACATCTACAGAGGCCTGGAGAGATGGCTGAGCAATTAAGGTTGTTTGTTGCTCTTCCAGAAGACCCAATGACAGTTCCCACCTAAGTTCACCCTATCAGAACCTTACATTTAAAACATCATGAAGTTAATGCATCTCTACTTAGACTTACCAAAAACAAAGACACAAATTAACTATAGTATAAGAAATGCAAGTAGAAACCATTAAAGATTATATGATCATTTGTACAATATTAAAAATATATCATCAGCAATGCTGATTAATGTAAAACTTAGTCACACTTCTTAAATGATGCAAAGTGCTTGGCAGACACTGTATGTACAATTTTCAATCTCTCCACAAAGACCACAAAGAAAATTCTAATAACATGTGTTTTTATTATAAATTCTGTCAAATAATTAAAGAAATAATGCTACTGCTCCAAGTTAACCCTTTTCAGCAACTAAAGGACAAAAGGACTGGTGAGATGGTTTTGTGGGTGGAAGTACTTGTCACATAAGCCTGATGACCTAAATACATTCCCCAGGACCCAGAGAAGAAGGAAATAACCAACTCCTGAAAGTTTGTCCCTGACTTCTGTGATACAATTGCCCCTTGACACAGCATACAGAAACACATACATATTAATAATAATGAGTTTTTAAAGGTCATTCCCTTAAAAAGGGAAAAGAAAGGGCAAGAGAATGTGGCATTCTGCAATCAATAGTAGCCTCAAATCTCACAGTGGCATAAATAGCATAGCAAACTATAATACAATATCCTTCATGAGCACACATATACACTTCATTGAACAAGAGGAAAGAAAACAATTTTTACACTGTCAAAATGGATGTTCCATCATGACAAAGGCAGGGAATAGCTTCTAACCCATGGTTGAGGTTCATGGTCGAGGCATCTATAAAAATAACAGACTATGATGTTAAGAGTATATAAGGTTGTTTAATGTAAGTTTTGTGTGACATGAGAAATTTCATAAGGAAATAAAGACTTAAAAATGCAGGAAACAACATTTTTTCAGACTATGAATCAATATGACTGAGGGAGAAAAGCATATGATTTCATGGCATTATAATTTGGCTCTTAGATGTCCTTCTAAGGCTCTGTGTTTAAGGCTCAGTCACTCACCTATGGAAGGGCTTCATTAAGAAATGAAGCCCTATGAGAGGCAGTTAATTCAGTGGAATAAAAGGGGGAGCAGAAAACATCCTCAAATTTTAAACACAATGTTTTAATATTTCTATTTCACTAGGTAAAAGAAATAAACAAAAATCGGTATGGAGTTGATGACTTAAAATCCAACATAAAACAAGTCTACCTGTTTCTCTCTTCACTTCCTGGCAACCAGGAAGTACTCTACCGCTTACTCCCTGACACGAAGTCCTGCCTCACCACAGGTCCCAAAATAGAAACTAAATAACCTGAGTGAGATCTCTGAAGCCATGAGCCAAAATAAACATACCCTCTCTCCTTTAAGTTGATGCTTTTTGATTATTTGAGACAGCAACAAATCTCAGCTAACACGCAAGCAAACAACAGTAGTCTGGGGAGACTTAGCCAGGCCTGCTTGTTTGGATTCTGCTCTGCATCGCTATGTTTTAATAATAAGGATAGTTCTTCTGCGTGTAGGTTGGGCTCCTTTCTCTTTAGCAGCTTATTACTATTTTTTTCTGGGAGGAAGCAAGAATGATCCACCTGCTTTTGCAGTTTTCTCCTATGAAAACACTCATGTTTTGAAGTGATATGTCCTAACCACAGAAAAGATTAATTGAAGAACATATAATGGATGTGAAGTTTAATTTAAGATTTGCAAATTGAAATATATAATTATTCAGATCAACAAAGTAACGAAGAATAAGGGTTAGAAGATCTGAATGCTATAAATAATTATCAGAACTGATTCAACATGCATTCATCATAAAAAACACAAAAACCTAGAAACAGATGGAGACTTTCCAAAACTGCTTAAAGGCATGTACAGTTTCACAAGTAATATGTTCACAGGTCAAACATAAGGCTAAGACAGACTCTTTATATTTTTGTTCAACAAAGTACTACATGACCTACCTAACCATGGTAAGAAGTAGAAGAAGGAAATCAGATGTGAGCATGTTCAAAAATTTAAAAACAAAGTAAACATTTATATTCACAGACTAAAGTTACACATACTCAATTTAGGATTTCTACAAAAAAAAAAAAGAGCCTGAAGCTAGCATTTAACAAGGCTACATGGTAAATCTACAGAAATTCATTATATTTTTGCACCTTAGCAGCAACAACTGGAAATAAAAATTTTAAAGTCATGAAAAAATTTTCATGACGTCAGAGATCAAGAAATATTTTATATTACTAATAAGTGTATACAAGGTTTTTAAAAAGAAAATTACTAAGTTTTTACTAATTACAGTATTGGGAAGATGAGGATCTGAGTTTGCGCCACAGAATTCACAATGAAATGCCAGTGTGGTGGCTCAAGGTAATAGTCCCCAGTGATGGGGAAGCAGACATAGGTATATCACCCAGGCAAGCTCCATTCAAAGGAGAGACCCTGCCTCAAAATAAAAGGTACACAACACATAGGAATGGCACTGGATGCTTTTCTCTTGTCTCCCTCCATACCTATACACATGCATGTACATATATATTCACTCTTGTACCTACACATATGAACACACACTCACACAATACACATATTTATACACAATAAAGTAAGTGTGATACAAAGCTTTTAAATGGCTGTGTTGATAAAGCATCAGTGTGAATATGGTCTCTACAAAAAGATGTAGAAGTCCAAAATCTTCAGTACAGACATTGTAGTAATCATCAATCTAAGTGCAAGGTACATTGCATAGAAAAAAAAAACTTACAAAATGATTAAGATAAATTATCTTGGTGTTGTGAGTAGCCGTCCAGTCATCCTTGTTCCACAACTAGTATTCTCCTATGAGTGGGTACATACCATGTTTGTCTTTCTGAGTCTAGGTTACCTCACTCAGGAGGATTTTTTCTAGATCCCTCCATTTGCCTGCAAACCTTATGATGTCATTGTTTTTCTCTGCTGAGTAGTATTCCATTGTGTATATGTACCACAGTTTATTTATCCATTCTTCGGTTGAAGGGCATCTAGGTTGTTTCCAGGTTCTGGCTATTACAAATAATGCTGATATGAACATAGCTGAGCAAGTGCCCTTGTGATATGATTGAGCATTCCTTGGGTATATGCCCAAGAGTGGTATAGCTGGATCTTGGGGGAGATTGATTCCCAATTTTCTAAGAAAGCGCCATATTGATTTCCAAAGTGGCTGTACAAGCTTGCATTCCCACCAGCAGTGGAGGAGAGTTCCCCTAGCTCTACATCCTCTCCAGCACAAGGTGTCCTCAGTGTTTTTGATCTTAGCCATTCTGACTGGCATAAGGTGGTATCTCAGAGTTGTTTTGATTTGCATTTCCTTAATGATTAGGGATGGTGAGCAATTCCTTAAATGTCTTTCAGCCATTTGTGTTTCCTCTGCTGAGAAGTCTCTGTTTAGTTCTATAGCCCATTTCTTAATTGGACTGTTGGGCATTTTGATGTCTAACAGGACCCCAAGAAAGACATAGGGATCGCCCAATGACAGAGAAATGGATGAGATCTACATGAACAGTCTGGATGTGAGTGTGGGTAATGAGGGGAGAGGGGTGAGGGAAAAAGAACTTGGAGGAGCGGGAGATCCCAACTGGATCAAGAACAGAGAGGGAACACAAGGAATGTTCATGGCAGATGAAGACCACATGAGAATAGGAAGAAGCAAAGTGCTAGAGAGGCCCACAGAAATCCACAAAGATGCCCCCACAATAGACTGCTGGCAACAGTTGAGAAATAGCCCGAACTGACCTACCCTGGTGATAGGATGACCAAACACCCTAATTGTTGTGCTAGAAACCCCATCCAGTGACTGAGATAACTGGATGCAGATATCCAAGGTCAGGCCCTGGGTGGAGCTCCGGGAGTCCAATTGGCGAGAAGGAGGAGGGTTTATGTGAGCAAGAGTTGTTGGGACCAGGGATGGATGGAATACAGGGACAAGTGGCCAAATGAATGGAAACACATGAACTGTGAACCAATGGCTGAGGGACCCCCAACTGGATCAGGCCCTCTGAATGGGTGAGACAGTTGATTAGCTTGATCTGTCTGGGAGACATCCAGGCAGTTGGACCGGGTCCTGTGCTCAGTGCATGAATTGGCTGTATTTGAAACCCGGGGCTTAGCAGGGTTGCTTGGCTCAGCCTGGGAGGAGGGGACTAGACCTGCCTGGACTGAGTCCACCAGGTTGATCTCAATCCTCAATCCTCGGGGGAGTCTTTGCCCTGGAGGAAAGGAAATGGGGGGCGGGGGGGGCGGGAGGGGGGAGAATGGGGGAATCTATGGCTGATATGTAAAGTTGAATTATATTGTAAAATAAAATAAAATAAATTCAAAAATAAATAAATAAATTATCTTTCAAGACTTGAAGGCAAAATACACAATGTTAGAAAATGAGTGTTGTGGATATTAAAACAAACAGGTCAATGGAGTGGAATAACAGGTCAATTGATTCTGTAATATAAATAGGAAGAATAGATTCTTTTTATTTTATTGCACCTAAAAATTGTTTAAGAAACAGCACAGTATTCCTTCACAGTCCGTATTTATTTTTACCCTGGACATTTCTGTAGATTGCATACAACTAGATAAAAACATTCTGAATAAGCACTCTTCCCTGTTGCAGCAAGATTTCTGAGAGAACAAAGTTCTGTTAACTTGATTAAAGTAAATTTAACAAGTTAACTATATCTACCAAAGTGTATTCCTTGGTGGTTGTCTGTTCATATGATGAGACCACGTGGAAATTACAAACCATCTTACCATCCTTAGGTGCCTCTGGGAGTATATTATAGAAAACAGTGAAGGTATTTGTTGGTTTGGCTACAGTTCTTGAAATTTTGTGATAATCTCTTGGAAACTATATTGCACAGCTGTAAACACAATTTCAAGGACATATGGGGTCTCTAAAACCAATTAATGGAGTGAATTGTATCTCAACACAGTTTCTGTACTCTGAAGTCTGCCATCCAATAACACTAACCATCATAGTTTCCTTGGACATATGCAAGCCTTTTATTTTTATAAATTTTGTGTTTCTGTCTGTCTGTGTGTGTGTGTGTGTGTGTGTGTGTGTGTGTGTGTGTGTGTGTGT